>CALSCO010000398.1:0-79763 GCA_943704415.1 Parvularia atlantis | reverse complement strand
CCCCCCGCGCGCATGCGCCTCAGCCCCCGCGCGGCGTCGCCCGGGCGCCTCCCTGCGTACCTTCTCAAAGTCGGCCTGGTGCTTGCTCAGCACCTTGTCAACCTCCTCGGGCTTGCGCGACCCAAACGCCTTGCCCAGGTCCACGTACCCCGGGCATATCAGCACCACATGCCGCGCCACGCTCTCGGACGTGTACTTGGGCAGGCTCGCAATCTACGCAGCGCGTGCACGTGAGCGCCGGCGAGCCGCGCGTGCCGCACGCACCTGTCCGTGCAGCAGCAGCGACACGAGCGCAAACTTCTTGTACGCCTCGACCACGATTGCGCTGAGCACCTGCGCCGGCGACGTGATTGCCTTGAGGGCCGCGCACGCACGTCAGACCGCGACGCGACGCGACGCGATGCGACACACCATCAAGAAGCAGTCAAACGCGCGCGACAGCTGCTTGAGCCCCGTAAACACCAGCCCGGCGTAGTAAAAGTACAGCAGCGCGTCGCGCGGCTCGATCGCCGTGGTCTGCGCGCCGTCAGCGGCACAGGCGCGTCGCGCGGCCGCCCGACGCACGCTCGGCTCGATCTCTGTGATGTCGCGCTCGACCACGGCCAGCGCGGCCCTGTAGTCGTGGCTGCGCAGGCAGACCTGGCGCGCGCGTGCGCTCTCAGCGCGTACGCTCGGCGCGGGCGGCCAGAGCGCGCGCGACCTTGAGAAACTCGGCGTGCATCGGTGTGAGGTGGCCAGGCGTCGGCGCAAACGTGCGCACGGCGGCCTCGAGCGGTGCGATGGTAAGCGCCGGCTGCGAACGCGCGCGTCAGCCGTCGCACGGGCTGAGCGCGTTACACACGGTGTCAGCAGCGATCGCCGCGGCTGCAAACGCGCGACTGACGTTGCGGACTGTGCGCCCCGCGTCAGCGCGCACGGGGCCACGCCCGCCCGCCCGCGCACTCAGGTCAGGCCGCGCGTGCAGCGCCTCGCGGCTGCCGCCGGTCATCAGCGCGGCGGCCTGTCGCAGGAACAGGTGAGTGGCGTCGGGCGTGGCCGTCGTGCTGGGCTGCGCGCTCTTGACGTTGCTGCCGCGGCCGCGTCAGCACAGAGTCGCGCCACGGCAGCAGCACGCACAGGAGCAGCGCCGCGAAGAGCGTGTCGTCGGGCAGGGCGAGGGCGGCGAGGGCCGTGTCGAGCGCGCCGGGCGCGATGGCCGCGGACGCGAGCATCTTGCCGACGCTCTCGACGGTGAGCGCGAGCTGCTGGCGCGCCTGGTGCGCGTCCTCGGCGCCGGCCGCGCCCGCCGCCGCCGCCGCCGCCGCCGCCGCGAGCGGGCGCACGGCTGCGGCGGCCGCGAGCAGGCCGTCCGCATCGACGGTCGTCGCCGCCATGACTTTGTCAAGGCACGGGCCGTCGATGCGTCGCGCGCCCAACGTCCTCGTCACAGGCACGCCCGGCACGGGCAAGACGACCTTTGCCGAGCTGCTCGTGGCCGCGCTGGGCTCACCGCCGTTCGAGGCGGTCAACGTAAGCGAGCTGGTCAAGGTGCGCGGGCTGCACGAGGGCTGGGATGACGAGTACGAGTGTTTTGTGCTCGACGAGGACCGGGTGCACACGCGAGCGCGGCGGCGCGGCAGGGCACTGACACGCGCGCCGCCGCGGCACAGCTGCTGGACGAGATGGAGCTCATGCTCGTGGACGGCGCCCGCGTCGTCGACTACCACAGCTCGGAGCTGTTCCCCGAGCGCTGGTTCGACCTCGTCGTCGTCCTGCGCACCGACAACGGCGTCCTGTACGAGCGCCTGCAGCAGCGGTGCGTGCGGCCGAGTGGGGTTCGGCCGTCGCGCCGCTCACGCTCACGCACCGCGCAGCGGCTACACGGAGAAGAAGATCCGGGCCAACGTCGAGTGCGAGATCATGCAGGTGCCGCTGGACGAGGCTCGCGAAGCGTACCGGCCCGAGCTCGTGCTCGACCTGCCCAGCAACACGCTCAACGACATGGAGCGCAACGTGGCGCGCGTGCAGGCGCTGCTCGAGGCGTGGCGGCCGGCCTGAAACGCGGGCGAACAGCATCACCTGTACAACAGGAAGCAGCAGGCACTAAGAACACAGAGGCACACTCGCTCAGATCATGCACATGACCTGCAGCACCGGGTGCTCACCGAGCTTGAGCGTGCGCAGGCGTGTCTGGACGTGCGCGGGCGCGCGCGCGGGGTGGAGCGGGCAGTGAGGACGAACGCACAGCGCCACGGCCAGCGGCGCACCTTGTCGTCGAGCAGGTGGCCGGTCAGGAAGATACGCTGCTTCTCGATCGGAATCTTCTCGGTCTGCAGCACGAGCTCCTTGACGCTGCGCGAAACCGCCTGAGCCGTCGCCGCCGCCCGGCCCAGGGGCGCGCTCAAACGCACTCTCGTATGCTGTCCTGCTCGTACAGCGTCACCTTGAGGTCCTTGGGCGTGGACAGGCGCAGCACAACCGGCAGCTCCTTGCCGCGGTTGCGCTGGCGGTGGCAGCGGCGGCACGTCAGCATCGCCTGACCAGCGCGCGCCGAGCGCACATCGGCTGTCCGGCCTGGCCCTGCCGCGCCGGCGCCACTGCCGCCGCTGCCGCTGCCGCTGGCGGCGCCCTTGGCGTCCAGCGAGACGGCCGAGCGCGACGTGCCGTCGTCGTTGATGAGGTTGGTCGGGTCGGAGATGCAGTACAGCGGGATGGTGTACTTGCGCCCGCGCTCGTCGTACGCGTCCGTGAGCACGCCTGCATACGGTCTCAGACGCCTGTGCTGTGTGCACACGCGCGCCCCGCCGTGGGGCGCACCCGTTGGCAGGAAGATGTTGGCCGAGTCGACGATAGCCTGGGCCAGCTTGACGTCGTCCGTCTCGCACGCGGCCTTGAGCGCGTCCCATATCTCGCGCTGGCCCTCGTAGTTGTGCGCCGTCTCCCAGAACTCGTCGCGCTTCCGCTGGAGCTGCGACACGGTCATCTGCGTCTCGGCCGTCCAGACGGGCTTGACGGGCTTGAGCGGCTTGTTGCCGCCTGCGCGCGCCTGTGTCACCAAGCGCCGCCAGCTGCAAATGCACGCACCCAGGGGCAGGCGGCTCTCGCCGTCGCCGGCCTGCAGCTGCTGCGGCGGCGGCGCGTACCCGTCCGCGCTCGGCAGGCTGGACGAGCAGCAGCCCATCGGCGCACTGTGCACTGGTGTGGCGCCAGACGTGCGCGTGCGGTGAGCCCGTGCGTGCTGCGTGCCTACGCCGGGAGAACAGCGGCGCGCACACAGCGAGTGCGGTGCACAGCAAGGCGCACAGCAAGGCGCACAGCAAGGCGCACAGCAAGGTGCACAGCAAGGCGCACAGTCACGCGCGCGGCCGCCGGGCCGGGCGCAAACAGCAGAAGTGCGTCACCGCTTCAAGCGATAGCCGCGATGTACACGGCCTGTTTCGTCAGAAGAAGGCATGTCCGCTTTGCACAGCGCACGCGCACCCGCACGCGCACTCAGATGGATTGATGGGGCGGATGGATGGGCGGATGGATGGGTGCTGTCGTCTCCCTCGGCGAGCGAATTCTCACCACCACGCACGCACCCCCCCGCCGCAGATGGACGCCGCGCCCGCCTCCGCCGCCGCCGGCAAGGCCGCCAAGGCCGAGAAGGCGCCGCGCACGGGCCTCGCCGTCGGGTTCAACAAGGGCCATAAGACCACGCGGCGGACACCCGCGGCCAAGATCTCGCGCCGCAAGGGGGTGTGCCGCCGTCGCCGTTGCCGTTGCCGTTGCAGGCCAGCACGCTGAGCGCCGCGGGCACCCGCGCAGTCGCTCGGCAAGCGCGTCAAGTTTGTGCGCGACGTCGTGCGCGAGGTCGCGGGCTTTGCGCCGTACGAGCGCCGCGCGATGGTGCGCGCGCTCGCAGTGTCTCTGCGGCACCGTCCGCTGACGTCCAGTGGCAGGAGCTGCTCAAGGTCGGCAAGGACAAGCGCGCGCGCAAGTTTACCAAGAAGCGCGTGCGTGGCCCACTGCGCCGCGCTGCGGCGCCCGCGTGTGTGCTCACGCGCTGGCACCGCGCAGCTCGGCACGATGCTCCGCGCCAAGAAGAAGCTCGAGGAGCTCAACAATGTGATCATCGCACAGCGCCGCGGCGCGTGAGCGCACACGTCGTGGCCCTGCTTCTCCCCCCTGTCTGTGTACGGGTGCGCGCTGGAGCAAGCGTGGTCACTCTGCGAGCCGGCACAGTGTTTGCTCCACTGCATGGCGCGCGCTGAAGTCGGCGGCGCGGCTGCTCCGCCGGCCAGCGTCCCCACAGCGACCGGCGCCAAGCACGGCCGCATGCGCCACCTGAACGACCGCGAGGTGCGCCGCTACCGCCACCGGCACCAGCGCGCGCGGCACCCGTCGTGGTGGTACGGCGTGGTCGAGTCAGCGTGGCTGTTCGTGCGCGACGTCGTTACCTGGTTCTTCCTGCCGCACCAGCACCGCCGCGCCAAGCGCCTGCACGCGCTCGAGAACCCGCTGCTGCTCATGAGCGCGGTTGACCTGGCCACGCTGGTGCGCCGCGCCGCGCCGCGCCGCGTTGCGCCGCCCGTCCAACCACGTGGCGCAGATCCGCTCTGGCTCGGTCACGTCGCGCACCGTCGTCGAGGCCTACATCCAGCGCACGCGCCAGGTCAACCCGTACATCAACGCCGTCGTCGCCGAGCGCTTCGACGCGGCCCTGCGCGAGGCTGACCGGGCCGACGCCCTTGTCGCCGCGTGCTCGCCGCTGATCGACAGTATGCCGTTCCTGGGCGTGCCCTGCACAATCAAGGCAGGCGCGCGTTTTTGCGCACGCACGCGCGCCGTGCTCACGCGCCGCCCCGCGCCACAGGAGTCGTTCTGCCTCGAGGGCATGCCAAACACATCGGGTGCGCAGCAGCAGCGCCGCGGTGCAGCGCGGGATGGTGCCCTGACCGCGCACAGGCCATCCCGACCGCCTCCCGGAACACGCGGCCGTCGAGCAGGACGCCGTGGCCGTGGCCCGGATGCGCGCCGCGGGCTTGTGCGCGACGCCGCGCCACCACGCACGGTCTTGACGCGCGCGCGCCGCGCAGCATCCCGATCGGCGTGACCAACGTCTCTGAGTTGTGCATGTGGTACGAGTCGCAGAACAAGGTCTACGGGCGCACATCGAACCCGTACGACCTGCGGCGCATCGTCGGCGGCAGCTCGGGCGGCGAGGGCGCCGCCGTGGCGGCGGGCATGTCGGTCGTTGGCCTGGGCGCGGACATTGGTGCTGCTGCCAGCGAAGCCGGGCGTTGTTGACCGCGTCACGTCGCGCAGGCGGCTCGATCCGCATGCCGGCCTTCTTCAACGGCGTGTTTGGGCACAAGCCCTCGCCCGCGGTAGTGCCCAATGACGGCCAGCACCCCCTCGCGCAGAATGAGGCCCGGCGCTACTGCACCACCGGCCCGATCTGCCGGTGCGCGCGCTGAGCTGCGCCGTGTTGGCGAGGCGCGTGACCGCCAAGCCGCACCAGCTACGCCAAGGACCTCTGGCCGCTGCTGCACGTGCTCAAGGACCAGGACGTTGACCTGGGCGACCTGGCCTCGGTGGACTTGTCGCGGCTGCGCGTGCTGTCGATCGCGGGCCACCCGGGCAACCTGCTGTGCCAGGTGCGCGCGCGCACGCGCGGCGACGGCGGCTGACGCCGGGCGCAGTCGGTCACGAAGGACATGGAGGACGCGCAGACGCGCGTGCTGCACCACCTGCTCGAGAACGTCGGCATGACCGAGATTGTGCCGCCGCGCGAGGTTCTTGAGGCGCTCACGCGCTCGTTCGACATCTGGTCGGCGATGGTCAACGCCGCGGCCGACCCGACCTTCACGTGCGCCGGCGCGCGCGCTCACCGCCGCCGCCGCTCAACGCCGCCGCCGTTCACCGCCGCCGCAGCCAGCTGCTGCTCAACAGGAGCGACGTCGACCTGGTCAAGGACTTTGGCGACTGGTTCATGGGCCGCTCGGGCCACACCCTGCCCGCGCTCATCCTCGCGCTGATCGAGAAGCTTCCGACACGCTTCGCGCCCGAGCGCGTCAAGCAAGACATCACCATGGGCCTCGTCATGCGCCGCCAGATCCAGGAGCTGTTGGGCGACGACGGCATCCTGCTGTACCCGGTCCACCCGACGACGGCCGTCTTTGTGCGTCCCTCCCGCGGCACACCGTGGTCTCACGCGCGGCGCGCGCACGCACAGCACAACGCCGCGTGCCTCGTCCCGCTCAACTTCCAGTACACGGGCATCCTGAACGTGCTCGAGCTGGCGTCGACCGCGGTGTGCTCGCCCCGCGCACAGCCCCTTCCCGGACCAATACTCATGCACACCGTGTGCGCGCCCAGGTGCCCATGGGGCTGGCCAAGAAGGACGGCATGCCCACGGGTGTGCAGGTCGCGGCCAAGGACGGCAACGACCGCCTCTGCGTCGCCGTCGCGCTCGAGCTTGAGCGGCGCTTTGGCGGCTGGGTGAAGCCCACGGCCATCTGACACGGAGCACACGTTTCATTCTTTGTGATAGTCAGACCAACGCAACACACACAAAACACGGCGCACGCGGCACGCACGACGCTGAGGGGACCAGCCCTCGGTGCGGGGCGCAAGACGCACGACGACAAAGAAGGGAGAGGGGCTGGTGAATGCCCGCACACGCATACGCACACGCACAGGACAAGCCTCACAGCAGCTTGACGTAGTTGGCTGCGGGGCGCTGTGATGAGCGCCGGCCGCACGGCCACGCCCCGCCACGGCCACGCACCGGGGAAGAAGCCGTCACGGCCGTCCTTGCGACCCGTCCACCAGTCGTCGGTCGACTGGGTCATCTGCACAATCTCGATCACGTCGTCCTTGTCAAAGATCAGGTCGCCATCCGTGTCGGACCGGTAGTCAAACAGCGCAACCGCGCGCGGCAAGCTGCCCGTGTCGAGCGGGACCTTCTCGGGCATTTTGGGCGAGCCCGTCGCGGTCGCTGCGGCCGCGCGTGAGCGTCGACCGGGCGGCAGCGCCAACAAACGCGCACCCGCGTACGACGGCGGCTCGGCACTCGCGCCCGCCATGGACGATGACGAGGCAACGGGCGAGCCAAAGCTGTCGGTCGAGCGCTCGGCCGACGACGAGCCGGCGGGGCCGCCGCGCGCGTTCACGCGCTGCGCAGCCGTGGCCTCTGAGCGACAGCGGCATCGTGAGCAAAGTCGGCGGGCTACCCAGCCCGCCGCGCGCACCCGCGATCGCGCGCATCGGGTCCCTCGATTCGGCACTCGAGTCGATCAGCTTCGGGTTGACCAGCGACAGGGCCTTGAGCTCCTCAATCGTGGGCTCGACGTGGGCCTGCGAGACACACGGGGTGAGCACACGGCTGAGCGACCGGCCGCCGCCACCTTGAACACGGCGTCGATTTCCGGGTTAGACATGTCGAGGTGGTTCGTGGCGATCTGGAGACCGTGCGTGGCGTAGTGGAAGAACGAGATCTTGACGCGAGCGTGTGAGCGCGCGCGCCGCGGCTCTGGCACGGGACGAACCTGGAAGAAGATGAGCGTCTGGATGAACGGGTCCATGAACATCGTGCGCAGCTGGTACAGCACGGGGATCTCCTCCTTGAACTTGTTGTTGAGCGTCTCGTAATCGCGCCGCGCCTCGTCAAACGCAACCTCGGCCTAACGGCTCATTAGGCTGGAGCGTGCGACCGAGCGCGGCGCCCCGCACGTACCTTGGACACCTCGGTGATCTTGGCGCCACTGGCTTTCTCGTTCGCCTCCTGCGCCTTCTTGAGCGCGGTCAGTCGCCGGTCGTAGTCGATGTGCTTGCGGTTGCGCTTGTCGATCGTCGCGCGCACGGCCTTGACGACGAGCACGAACTGGTCCGTGTAGGCGATGATGATCTTCTGCAGTTGGTCCTCCTGCACGGGCGCGCGCACGGCGCGTGAGCCGGCCGGCTGCACACGCGTGCGTGTCGGGGCCAAGGCGCACCACGAGCGGCGAGATCTGGTCGTTCCACTCGTTGGTCGACTGCGTGTAGTCGTTGATGCACGCCTGCAAGCTCGACGGGCCGCTCTGCGTGTCAAAGTCTACGAGCGTCTGCAGCGCCGTCGCGAAGCCCTTCTGGTGCTTGAGCATGGCTGCAGCGGGCAAAAACGTCAGCGCTTGCGTTGGCAAAGTGCGGCGCGCGCACCGGCCACGGCCGTCTTGTACTGCTTCACGTCCGCCTCGAGCTCTTTGGTCGACTGCTCCAGGTCCTTGAACGACAGCTCGGCCTTCTGGAACTCGTCGTCGATGGTCTCTGCACGCACGCGGCGCGCGTTCTGTGTCGGCGCGTGTGTGCGCGCTCAAGCACGGCCCGCACCCTCGGCGTAGCCCGCCTTGGCCGCGATGATGTGCGGCAGGCGCGTGACCGCCTTCGTGAAGCCCTTCCTGTGTGTGCGGGAGGCGGCGCGGCAGGCGGCTCAGCGGCGGGCAAGGAGTCTTCTGCGCGCGAGAGGCGCACCACGACATCGTCCAGAGCAGTCCAGAATCTTCTGCCCGAGCAGACGGTTGCAAACCACCATTCAAACGATGCTGAGGCTCGCGCTGCTCGTCGGCGCCGCGCCGCTGACTTCGCCGGTGCTGCTCGTGGGCGACGTGCGTCGCTTGTGCGCGCGCACACGCGGCTGACACGGCCCGCGCAGCACATCGTCAGCCGGCGCACCGACAGCCTCCCGCACATGCGAAACCCGCGCAAGTCGCTGCGCGCGACCGCGCACCGGTCGGCACGCAAGGCCCTGCCGTTTGCCGACACGCTGCCGATGCTCGTGCGTCGACCCGCGCGCGCGCACGTGTGTGCCGCCCCACGTGCTCACGCGCCCGCACCCGCGCCCGCGCCCGCAGAGCGGTCTGCACGAGATCGCCGCGGCCGGCATGGCCTTTGTCGCGCCGGGCAGCCCGCCGCGCGGTGGCGTGCTGAGCATGGCACCGTTCGAGACGGACCGCGAGGAAGACGCAGACGATGAGGCGTACCGCAGCGACGGCTGCCGGCCCGCGGGCGCGCTCGACTTTGGCACCAACCCGGTCTCGGCCACCAGCGGGCGGCTGAGCCTGCAGGACCTGGCGCCGGCCCCGGCGGCCACCGACGAGCACGCGCACGAGCACGCCGAGCTTCACCAGCAGGCCAAGGTGCTGCGCGCGGCCGTGCACGACATCCGCGTCGAGGTGTTCGACGTCCTCAGCACGTCGATGCAGGACATGCAGGCGGCCTACCGCGACGCGTTCGCGCACGCCATGCGCGTGTACACGACGGCGCTGCACGGTGCGGCGTGCGTGCGCGTGTCACAGTAGGCTCACACGCACCCCGAGCAGACATGGACCAGCGGTACCAGCGCGAGCGCGCGCTGCGCCGCGAGATGCACAACCGCCTGCAGGAGCTGCAGGGCAACATTCGCGTGTTTTGCCGCATCCGCCCCGTCAGCGCGACCGATCCGAACTTTGGCGCGCACGCGAGCAGCCAGGCACGCGACGCGCGAGGCGCACGTCTCAGGCAGCTGAGACGAGATGTGCCTTCCCAGATCGTCTTCCGCAAGGACGACGAGTCGCTCGACGTGCGCGGACCGACCGCGCGACACTTTCGCTTCGAACGGGTCTTTGGCGGTGAGAGCTCGCAGGCGCAGGTGTTTGCGTCGGCGCAGCCGCTGATCACGTCGCTGCTCGACGGCTACAACGTCTGCGTGATGTGTGCACGCCGCCCCGTTCGCGCCGCGGCTCGGTGGCACTGACGCGGCGCGCGCGCGGCAGGGCGTACGGCCGCACCTCTGCGGGCAAGGTGCTCTAATTTATGCACTGTCTGCTTGTGCTGACCTGGCACGGCAGACGTTCACGCTCATGGGCCCGCACCACGTCGACGCGAGCGTGCCCGCGACGGGCGAGCGCGGCGCGCCGGGTCAGCACGACATCGAGCGCAGCACACCCAGCCGCGACGGCGCGGTGCCGAGCACGTCCACGCGCGATGACCAGCGCGGCGTCATCCCGCGCGCGGTCGAGCAGCTGTTTAGCGCAATGCGCGCGGCCCTGGACGAGACGGCGTTCCAAGTGACGGTGCTGTGCACGCAGGACGGTCCGCAACGGGTGTGTTGACCGCCGCTGTGCCAGCTCTCGGTACTGGAGCTGTACAACAACGAGATCGTGGACCTGCTGCGCCCGGCCGACGGGTCCATCAAGGAGTGCGCGTTGCAGATCCGCCGCGACGGCTCGGTCGAGGTCGCGCACCTGACGGAGGTGCGACGCGCGCCCACGCGCTTGGCTTCGCCTGACCGACCGCCGCACCCAGATCCCTGTGCGCACGGTGCACGAAACGCTGCAGCACATCGATCGGGCGTTTGCCGTGCGTGCGGCCATCGCTACGGAGCTCAACACGCACAGCTCGCGCTCGCACTGGTGCGTCGCGGCCCGCAACACAGCACCGGTGCTGACGCCGCGCGCACAGCGTCGTGACGCTCCGCGTCGTCTCGCAGGAGCGCTCGACCTGCACCGTGCGCCGCGCCAAGCTCACCTTTGTCGACCTGGCCGGGTCCGAGTGCGTCGCGCTGTCCAATGTGACCGGCGCAGCCGTGCTCGAGGCCTCGCACATCAACAAATCGCTCTCGGCTCTGTCGGACGTGTTGATGGCGCTGAGCGAGAAGCGCGAGCACGTGCCCTACCGCAACTCCAAGCTCACGTTCCTCCTGCGCGACAGCATCGGTGCACACGCCCACCTGTGCCAGCCGCGCGCTCACGCACCGCGCGCGGCAGGCGGCGACGCCAAGATGCTCCTTCTGCTCTGCGTCTCGCCGCTCGCCCTCCACGTGAACGAGTCACTGCAGTCGCTTCAATTTGGCCAGCGCGCCTCGCAGGTGCAACGCCCGCAGGCCACCTCGCACGTCCAGCCCACCGCGACCGTGCCCGCGCTCGGTGACCGCACCAACAGCACGCTGCTGGCCGCCAGGTCGCTCAAGCGCTCGCAGAGCGCGGCCAGTAAGCCGCGCTGACTTTGTACAACAACCTTTACACGAGGGGCGGGCGCGAGCGCGCGGGCGAGCGGGGCCGCATGACGGCGTTGCGCCGGCGCACCCAGAGTACCGCGCCGAGCGCGAGCAGCCCCACGAGCACGACAAGCAGGACCGACGTGGCGCGGATGGAGAACGACGCGTAATTGGTGCGCGCGCGAGGGCTGCAGTGCGCGTCAGCAGCGCGCGCGAGCCGGCAGGCACACACGCGGCGCACCTGTCCATCGTTGCGCCGTCCTGCTCCTGGCCCGGGCGCGGACCGACGAGCGACACGTGCGGCCCCGAGCGCGACGCCTTCCACAGCAGCGCCTGGTCGCGCGCCCATGTGTCGTCCGCGAGCTCGTCCGCGGGCGCCGGCGCAGGAAGCGCGTCGACGGCGAGCACGGCCGGCGCGCACTGCGGCAGCAGCCGCGCGTACACCTTGGACAAGCTGGCAAAGTCGTACTCGGACACCGACGCGCTGCGCCGGGCCTGCAGCGAGCTTCAGCGTTGCGCGCGGGGCCCGAGCAGCACGCACCGACGCGTTCGGCTGCTCGATCGGTGGCGGCGCCGGGTCGAGCTCAGGCAGGTCAGCAAACGAGCGCCCGAGGCGCACAAACAGCCGGTCGATCTGGTTGTGGTTGGTGTAGTCGAGCATGAGGCCGACGAGGGCGAAGCACGATTTGCTCGAGCGCATCTGGCTGCTGTCGATGCACGCCGAGTCGGCAAACGCCGCGATGCGCCCGCCGCCGCTCTCGGTCTGCAGCAGGCCGAGGATGGGCACGTCGTCGCGACGCTTGGGGATGCCGTTGAGCTCGAGCAGGACGTCGTCCTTGAGCGTCGCCGTGAGCACGATGCCGTCTGCGGGGAATCTGGCCAGTGACGAGCTCGAGGCGACCGCAAAGCGCATGCTCGCGGCCTCGTCCGCGTCCCACTGCACGCCGCCGCTGAAGACGTGGTCGCTGAAGGCTATGCCAAAGCGCCCCAACAGCCGGTTGAGCGCGGGCACGTTGGCGCCCCCCGTCTGCGGCGTCCACCACATGCGCGTGTTCTCGTCGAAAAAGCGGATCTTGTCCATTACCTGCTCGTTGTACCACTCGCCAAACACGAGCACCGACAGCCCGTGCTCCTCCACGTCGCGCCCGAGCTTGGCCACCTCCTCGTCGAAGAACGTCTGCGGCCACGATCAGCGCGCAGCGTGGCGGGCCCGGACACGTACCTCCTCTGGGTCGACGATCATCAGCGCGCCATATCGCCGCGCGTCAAAGCACGTGTACGGCTGTCCAAGCACCTCGACGTAGTAGCCCTGCTCGCGCAGGTAGTTGAACAGGTCGTGGAAGTTGGTGTGGGGGTGGTCGCCGTGCCAATCGAGCGGGCTGGCCTTGGCCTGGAGCGAGTCACGCGGGAAGAAGCCTGGCGGGTAACGCAGGCTGTGATACTGGTCCCACAGTAGGCGTTGTGCGCGCGGCGGCACAGGCACGACCGCGACGCGCAGGGGCACTTCGACCGACGACGACGCCCCGTTGCTGACCACGTGCAGCACGATCGAGCCCTGCGCTGCCGGTCAGCGCCGCGCCGCGGCAGTGAGACCGCGGGCGCAGCGCACCTCGGCCATGCCCGCAAAGTCCAGACCGTCCTCAGTCACCGAGATGTGCACGGCGAGCCAGCCCGTCCACGGCCAGATCGTGCGCGAGTACGTGAAGCGCACGTCGAGCAGGTGGCCGCCGGGCGAGCTCGCGTCCGGACGCCACTCGGGCATCTGACGTGCGCAGACGTGAGCGCGACCACGGCACGCTGGCACCGCACACCTCGATGATCGCGCTGCTGACCGTGATCGCGTTGTGGATGGTCAGGTTGACGAGCACGGGCACGGCCGAGTAGTACAGCGGCTGCTTGCAGTACGGCCACATGTACGGGCAGTCGGTCAGGTCAAGCGTGTCTGGGCTGACGGTCACGTGCGGCTGGTAGCTGCTCAGGAAGCCGTACGCGCCGAGCAGGTTGAGCTTGCCGTGGCCCTGCGCGTGCCCCCGTCAGCGCCCGCGCGCACGCACACACACACACACACACACACACACACACACACACACACACACACACACACACACACACACACACACACACACACACACACACACACACACACACGCACCTGCTCAAAGATGTTGGCCTCGGGCAGGCGGATGGCCGAGTGAACCAGCGCCTGCTTCATGCTGCGGCGCCCTTGAGACGCCCTCACGCGCATGCGCACACACGCCGGCACACCTGGCCGGGTTGATGTACCGCGCGCGCCGGCTCTCTGGTATCACGCTGGCCAGCAGCGCCACGGCACCCGCGACGACCTGCGCGGATGTGGTCAAAGAGCGGGCGGACGACCGGGGGCCGCCGCGCACCGGCGACGCCACACTCGTGCCCGACAGCGACCTGCAGCCGCCGTAGATGCGCGAGCCCTTGACCTGCGTCCCGTACGCGACCAGGTCCGGCTTGACGCGGCCGTAGCCTACCGGCAGCTCCCACGTTGTCATGCCGCGCGACGAGAAGGGCGCTGGCGCGCGCGCGCTGAATTAGCATCTACGCATCGCCGCACACGAGCACACACCCACGCGGTCCTCGTAGTCGATCCCGCCCACGCCGATGACGTCGGCCTGGTCGGCCGGGTTGTTGAGCGTGCCGTACAGCGGGCCGTCGTTCCCTGGCGCCCACGGCGGCGGCGTCGGTGGCGCCGCGCGCCCGTAAAGCGCACCGATCGCCGAGATCATCAGAATCCCGTTCGCCGACAGCTCCAGCACCTTGTCCACAAACGGCCGGTCCATGAAGTCGGGCCCGCCGATGCTCAAGTTGATCACGTTGATCCTGTGCTCGGGGGCGGCTAAGCGCCGGCCAGCGGGGAGCGGCGCACCATGTCACCTCTTGAAGATGGCGTAGTTGAACGCGTCGAGGAACCAGGACGTGTACGACATCTGCCGCGCGCAGAGTCACGGCACACAACACGGCGGCATGCGATGCAACAGCGCACCTGCTTGTCGGTGAAGACGCGGTACGAGTGGATTTCGGCGTCCGGCGCAAAGCCCAAACACTCGTCCTGTGACGCAATCACGCCCGCCACGAACGTCCCGTGGCCGAGGTTGTCGTCGAGCATCTGCGCGCGTGCCGGGTGCGCTCAGCACGCGTGCGCACGCGCAGACCGCGTACGCACGCGCTCGTTGGTCCAGTTGGTGCGGTCGCGCACGCGGCGAAAGTGCGGGTGGTTCTTGCGCAGGCCCGTGTCGAAGATGGCCACCTTCACGCCATAGCCCGTGAAGCCCTTCTTCCACAGAAAGTCGGCCTCAAACAGGCTCGTCAGCTGCTTGTGAGCCGGCAGCGGCACGGGCGGCGCCGCGGCGTTGTCGACCGGGCCGGCCGCGTCCGCCGCGCCGTCAAAGATCTGTGCGGGAAAGGGCCGCCAACGGTCGCCGGCGGCCGCCGCGCCGTCGTCGCCGCTGCCGCCGTCCCCGTCGTCCACAAAGGCGAGCTGGCGCTTGGGCAGCGCGCTGGCCAGGAGCGTGCGCTGGACGTGCCGCTGAACGCTGACGCTGCGCACCAGCCCGCAGCGCTCCAGGCGGCGCACGGTCTCATCCGGGCTCCTGTCGTGCGCCGCGCCGGTGCCGCCGCTCCCGCCGCTGCCGCTGCTGCCGGCCGCGAGCAGCGTAAAGTCCGACGGGAAGCTCCGCGTGGCCGCGTTGTCGCGCTCGACGACGTGCCACGCGTCCACGCCGACGCCGCTCGTGCGCAGGGCGTAGCGCGCGAGGCGGGCGTGCTGCGCCGTGCGAAAGTAGCCGCGCCAGGTGACGACAAGCTGGCGGGCCACGGCGCCGGCGTCCGTCGCGTTCTGTGCCGCCTCGACCGCCGGCGCTGAGAGCGCGAGAACGAGCAGGACGAAGAGCAGGGCCGTGTCACGATGCATGCATGAATCTGTCCATTTGACTTAGTATCTGATTGACAACGTTCGATAACGGTGCCATGATGGACGCGCGCTGGCTGCTTGAGCAGCTCAGGACGCAAGTCGTCGTCGGCCTGCTGTTTGCGCCGCTGCCGCCACCCCAGCCGCCGCCGCCGCCGCCGCCGCCGCCACCGCAGCAGCAGCAGCAGCAGCAGCAGCCCGCGACGCCCGGGACGCCCGCAACCGCCGCGGCCGACCACGCGGCCGACCCCGTCGCCGGCTGGACCGCGCGCGGCGGCGCAGCGAGCGCGCCTGTGGTCCGGCAGGTGATCGCCCTGGGCGGGCGCGTCTACGTCGTGGCCGCGTCGTCGTCGGCAGCGGCAGCGGTGCTGGCGCCAGCCGAGGGGACGCCGGCGATGCTGCCGTGGGCGGGCGCGAGCGCACCGGCGCTGACGACGACAACGTCCACGACAACGGTGACGCCGGTGACGACGACCACGACGACGACCTCGGCCGCGCGGACGCTGCCCGTGGGCGACAGCGGCCTCGAACTCGTGCTGGACGAGCAGGGTGCGCTGCTGCAGTACGTGCACGAGCTCGGGCTGCTGGGCGCGGGCGCGGGCGAGACGGACGCGGCGCCGGGCGACGCCCGCGCGCTTTACTGCACCGTCGCGCCGGCCGTGCTGTTTATGGCACACAGCGGCCGCGTGCTCTTCGGCTGGAGCCGCGCGGGCGGGCTGGCCGAGACCGCGGGCGCACTGGCCTTGGCGCTGTCGGCGCAGGCCGTGCCGGCGATGCCGTCGACGGTGTCGCGCGTGGATGCGACTGCGCTCGGGCTCGCGGCGGCGGCGGGGGCGGCGCAGGCGCTGACACCCGACGCCGTCTGGCGCACCGTGCGCCGCACTCTGGCCGAGCAAGAAGGCGTGCTGGTGTCGTCGAGCGGGGCGTTTGTGCTCGGCGGCGGGGTGCACAAGCGGCGTCGCGCGGCCAAGCTCCTGCGCTGGCTCTGGTGGGGCGGGCACAAGAAGGACGGCCTTCCACCCAGCACCCTGCTCAACCTTGACAGCCCGCCCGCCTGACCCCTTGCCTCTTTCTTGTTTTGCCTGCTCTGCACTTGTATCATGGTCACAAACTCACTCGTTGTCGCTCTGGTCGGACGCGAGCTGCTCGTCCAGCGCGAACGCCTCAGGGTCGTCCTCGGCCTCGCCCGAACTCGGCGACTCGGGCTCGTGCGCCCCGATCGGGGCCGACGGCGCGGCCGGCCCGGGCCCTGCGCCCTCGAGCTCGTCCTCGTCTGACTGGTCCAGCTCGTCCGCCAGCGGCTGGCGCCCCCCCCTCGCCGCCTCAGCCCGACGGGCACGCGCGCCGCAAAAGAGTCGAGCGCACCTGCGACGACATGACGCTCTGCTGCCGCCGCCGCCGCGGCGCCCACAGCGACGAGAAGCGCGAGGCCAGCCCGCGCTTGGCCGTGCCCCGGCTGGCCGACATGGCCGTTGGCGCTGCAACGCGCGCCGGGCCGGTCGCCGCCGAGGCCGCAGGGACGCTGCGCACCACTCTGTCAGGCGTGTCGCGCACGAGCGCACGCACTCGTCGTCCTGCTCGTGGTCGTTGTCGTCGTTGTCGTCCGAGAGGAAGTTGGCGTCGTCAAACATGAGGGCGCTCTGCGCAGCCACCGTGAGCGTGCGGCCTGCGTACGCATGCACGCGCACGAGCCACCTGCGCCTGCTGCGTAAACTCGTCGTGGATCGGCACCGAGCTCAGGTGCACGTCGAGCGCGCACATCGCCTGCGAGTCGCTCTTGCGCCGGACGGGGTAGAGCAGCAGCTGCCGGCTCATCGGCTGCTGCACCGCGTCGTTGAGCGACACGGCCGCCGTGCCGATCGCGGCGAGCTGGCGCGTGCGCCGCCGGCGCCGCACGACCGTCAGCTGCAGCACGTTGAGATCGCTCTGCGCGGTCGTTGCCATGAGAGGCTGAGCGCGATGCCACGGCGCCGCGCACACACCGCCAGGTGGTGGCAGTACTGCACGCTGAACGAGAACGCCGTGCCGGTGTTGACCAGCGGCACGGCCGCACCCGCGCTCGGCGGCGCCGGCACCTTGGGCGAGCGCAGCGTGCGTCGGTTGGCGGGCGGGGCGCGCAGCGCGACCACGAGCTCGACGCCGTCCAGCCGCTGTGGGATGGCCTGCAGCATCCCTACGTGCGGCGGCGATCGTCACGCGGCGCACGGTGCACGCGGCGCGCGCCACGCACGGATGCGAGAGACGTGCAACTGGCACAGCCGCGGCGTGTACTGTGGCAGGCGCAGCCGGCGCACGTCCGACTTCAGCCAGCGCAGCTGCAGCGCGCACGTCGGCACGCCGCCGCTGCCGGTCGCCGCCGCCAGCGCGGGCGCGGGCATCGGCAGCTGCGCGAGCGAGCCGCCGGGCGATGCGGACGCCGGCGGTGACGAGGCCATGTCACAGCAGACACAGCGCGATCACTGGTCTGGGGTCGGCTCGAAGTGCGGGTTTGAGCCAAAGATCGCCGCCTGCGTGTGCAGCGCGACCTGCGTGCGGCGCGTGGCGTGAGCAGACGACCCATTGGGTTCACTCGAGCGCGCACTTCGTTGCTCGGGTCGGCGAGGTCCTTGATCAGCTGTATCTTGTGCTGGCGCTGGCGGTAGAGCAGCACGAGCACGACGAGGACGATCAGCGCGGCCGTGCCGAGCCCGACCGCGAGCCCAAGGATCAGCGGCAGCTGTGACTGACCGCTCGCGCTCTCGGCCTGCACCGTCAGCTGCACGCCACTGCCGGTTTGCAGCACGTAGGTCGCCCCGCCATCGGTTGAGTAGCACACCGAGTAAGTCGCGGCCGCCGTGAACTGCGCCGGTCTGTCAGCACCCGGGTGGTCGTGCGTCGCGTGCGCGCACCGCAGGCACCGTCACCGTGCTCGACGTGAGCGCTGTGGGCGAGACGAGGTCTGCCGGCGCGCAGCTGGCCGACGTCATGAACGCGACCCAGCTCGAGTTGGACGGCGTCGCGCCTGGGAAGGTCATCGAGAGCGCGGTGCCGGTCAACACTAGCGGCGGCGCGACCGAGACAATCGTCGTGGCCGTAGCCGGGCGGGCTGCCCAGCGCGCTGTTAGTCAGGTCACTCAGCGAGACGCACGGTCACGCACGCAGCGCAAAGATGCCGACCAGCGACTGCGCGACAAAGTCGCTGTCCAGCCCGCCCGTCGTGTAGCATACGCGCCACCATCCGGCGCTTGGCAGGCCGCCGCTGAGCTTGATGTCGTCGTCGTTCACGCCAAAGTTGACCTGTGCGCAGCGAGGGGGAAGGGTAGGCTTGTGAACGGCGCACGCGCCCGCAACGCACGATGATCTCGGTCGTCACCGCACCGCCGCTGAAGCACGCGTCGTCTCCCTGGGGCGCGCAGCGTGAGCGGTGTGCACACGCGTGCCGCCCCACCTGCGCCCGCTTACCCGTACAAACTGCACATACGTCGAGTCGGAGCCGATCGCGCCCACGGCCGTCACTGCCGTCGACAGGCCGACGTAGATCGGCTGTGGCGTGATGGCCGAGATGGACGCGGCCACGGCGAGCGGCGCTGCCGTCCCGCTAGTCAGGCCCAGCGCGGCAGCGGGAAGGGGCAGAGGCGCACCGACAGAGAAGACAAAGCCCGTGACCTGCGTCACGTACGTGAGCCCGGCGTCGGTGCTGTAGCACGTGTAGTAGCGGTTGACGACGCTGAACGCGGGCACGACCAGCTGCAGCGCGTCGTACGTCTGTGCGTTGACGATGTTGCTCGCCGTGCAGAAGCCCTTGCTCGTCGGTACAAAGCCGATGCGCGACAGCGGCGACAGCACACCGCCCACAAACGTCATCGTCTGCAAGCGCACGTGAGTACCGGCGAGCGCGCGCGCAACTCGCAAACACCTGCGGCGTGCCAGCCAGGACCGTACCGCCGTTGGTGATGCTCACGTCCGTCGAAAGCGGCGGGCCCGGGTACGTCGCGATGTTGCTTGCCGTCTGCAGCACAAACGGCCCCGCGCCCCCGCGCGACGAGTAGCACACGCTACGCTGCTGCAGGCTCGTGAAGACGCTTGCATCGGCCGTGAACGTGCCCAAGACGGCGCTGCCAGACACGGCCGCCACGCCGTACGTCTTGCCGGCGAGGAACTGCGCCGGGGCCGCGCACGAGCCGCCAGCGAGCACAAAGCCGACAAACGACACGTTGGAGGGCACGATGCCGAGCGCCTGGAACGTGACCGTCGTCGTGCGCACAGGGATGCCGACCGAGCTCGGCAGGAGCAGCGTGAGCGACGTCGCCATCGCCGGCGGCGGCTGCACCCAGACGGTCAGCTGCTGCGGCACGTAGCTCGCCCCATTATCGACTGAGTAGCACAGGAAGTACGTGCCCGCGACGGCGAGTGACGCCGCGCCCGAAAACGCCGTCGGCGCCGCCGGGTACGGCACGCTAATGCCGCTGCCGGTGCACGTGCTGTTCTGCGTCACGAGCACGACCGTGCGCGACGACGGCACCGCGCCCGTGAACGTGACCGCGCTCGTGTCACCCATCACGAGCACGCCCGCAGGTGACACGCCGTTCTGCAGCTGCACGGCCGTGATCGTGCTGAACGTGCCCGGCGCCGCCACGGCCTCCACCTGCAAGCACGCACGGCATTAGCGGCGCAGCACCGCGCGCGCGCGCGCGCTCAGTCGCACCTGCACGCCGCTGTTGGTCTGACCAACCCACGTCGTGCCGCCGTCCGTGCTCAGGCAGACGGCGTATGTGCCCGCACTGGACAGCGCCGCCGACGCCACAGCGCCCGTGAACGAGTACGTCGTCGTCGACAAGCGCTCGCCTGGCGACGACAACGCGCAGCCCTAGCGGCACCGGCGGTCAGCCCTCGCTGCGCGGGCACGGCAAAGGGCGCACCGCCGCTGAGCCCGCCAGCAGCGCAAACTTGGTCAGGGGCGAGGGCACAACGCCCACGAGCGCAAACGTCGCGGCCGAGCCGACGTTGACGACGCCCGGTGCGATCGACGTGAGCGTGCTCCCCGTGGCCGGCGGCGGCACGATCGTCACGGCCACGTTGAGCTGGCCGACGTACGTCGCGGCGGCATCCGTCGAGTAGCACAGCTGCGACGCGCGGCTCAGCAGCAGCGCACCGCACACACGCGCGGCGTGCGCACCACAAAGTTGCCAGCGACACCGGCCGCGCTTGCCAGCGTCAGCGGCCCAGCCGACGCCGCGAGCGTGGCCGAGACCAGGTTGGCCGACACGGCGCACGGGTCACCCGCCGACGACGTGAGCGGCCCGGAGGCGGCCGGGTTGCGCGCGAGGGCGCCGTGGGTGCGCGACGACGGCACCAGCCCCGTCAGCGTCAGCGTCGGAGCCACGGTCGCGGTGAACGTCGAGGGCGCGACGGCGGTGATGGTCGTGTTGGTGGCGGGCGGGGCCAGCACGGTCACGGCGACCTGTGATGCGCTCAGCAAAAGAGGCCGTTGTGCGCAGGCGTGCACGCACCCCCGTGCCCGTTTGACCCAGGTACGTCGCGCCGCCGTCGGTCGAGTAGCACACCGTGTACGTGCCCGCCACCAGCGCAGCGTCAGTCATGGCCACGGTCGCCGACGCCAGCAGGTTGCGCGCGGCGACCAAAGACGCTGCTGCGCCGCCGTGTCAACGTCAGCCGCTTCCCAGGACGCGCAACAGCGCACTGGCCATGCAGGACGCGCCGCTCGCGACCAGAGCAACAAAGGTGCTGCTGGACGGGACGGCGCTGGTGAACGTGAACGTGTCTCCGCCGACATAGACGGACGACGGCGACACGCCCGAGATCGACGCCGACGTGGCGGGCGCGGGCAGGACGGTCAGCTGCGCGGCGCACGGGTCAGGTGCACGCGTCCCCTTAGTCTTGCGCGGCAGACCGTCGTGTCCGCGCCGCTCTGCGTGAACCAGGTGGCGCCGCCGTCGGTCGAGAAGCAGAGCGCGTACGCGCCTGCGGCCATGAACGGCTCGGTCAGCGTGACGGTAAGGCCAGCGCTGCGCAGCCGCACGCAACGTCAAACGCGAGGCGCCAGTGGCTGGTGCTTCGTTGCGCACCTCATTTTGGTCTTAGCCACGATCGCCGACGCGGCGGCGGCCTCGCACGTGCCACTGTTGCGCACAAACGCAATCACCGACGACGGTCCGGCGTACAGCGCAGCGCCCGTCAGCGTCACCACGCCAGTCTGGGCGGTCACCTGCCGCGCTCGCGATCAGCGTGCACAAGAACCAGCGGCCGTGCGGGCAGCACCAAAGAGCTCGGCGAGATGCTGGCAATGCTGCTCGCACTCGCGTCCGGCACCGTCACCGTCAGCACCAGGCCCTGCGTCACTTGTCGCTGCCAGATGCCGCCTGTCGGGCGCATGCACGTCAGCGCGGCGCAACAATAGCAACAATAGACGCGCATGCGCACCAGAGAGGAAGCACACGGCGTACGTGCCGCCGACGGTGAACGGCGCAGCGAGCGTCGCCGGGCTGGTGGTGTAGGTTGTCTCTGCAACGCGCCCGCCGGCCGCGGTGCAGTCGAGCTGGCTGGAGAACGGCACAAAAGCGAACGCGACGCCGGCGCCCGCGAGCGTCACCGCGCCGGACAGCGTCATGGACGGCGCCGAGCCTGCAGCGACGGTGGTCGGGCTGATACCCTGCACGGCAGTGGCGCTAGCGGGCGGCGGCACGATGGCGACGGTGACGCCGGTCTGCGCGCTGGTCGTCAGCTGCGCGCAGCCCGGCGAGCACGCGCACCTGGGCGATCCACGTCGTGCCGCTGTTGGTCGAGTAGCACACGTAGTACGTCGCGCCGGTTGCGAGCGTGAGCTGCGGTCCGGCCACAGCCGCGAGGTCGGTGGTCGTCGGCAGCGAGACGATCCACCCGGGCGAGGTGCACGCGGCCGACGACGACAGCGCAATCTGCGGGCAGGGGCACGGTTGGACGGCCGCTATGGCTACGTGCCGCGCGCACGTTGGTGGTGCTCGACAGGACGATGCTCGTGCCCGTGAGCGCCACGACGGGCGACGTCGTCTGGTACAGCGTCGACGGGGCGATGCCCGTGATGGCGGTTGCCGGTACGGCGCCGATGGTCACCGTGATCATGAGCGGGTTGAGCGTCTGCCGCGGCGTGGCTCGTCAGCAGCGCAGCGGGCGGGCGATGCGTCTCGCATACCTGCGTATTGGCCGCCGTCTGCAGCACGAATGACGCGCCGCCGTTGTACGACACGCACACGCTGAACGTGCCCACGCGCCGCAGCGGGGCCGCCAGGGTCGTGTTGGCGGCCGTGTACACCGTCGGCGAGAGCACGGTCGCGCAGGACGAACCGGTGGGCGTGAAGCCGACGTAGGTCAAGCTCGAAGCGATCGGGCGCGTGTACGGGGTCGCCAGGGCCGGGTTGCTGAAGGTCATGCGCGGCATATCCAGAGCGGTGAAGCTGTTGACGCCGCAGGTGGTGCAGGACAGGGCCACGTCCGAGACCTGTGCGGGGCGTCAGTATGCATAGGGGGCGCAGGACACGCAGGACGGGCACCTCCAGGTTTGACGCCTGCGGCAGCGCGGCACAGGTCGCGCCCACCCACGGCGCGCTGCACGTGCACAGTCCCGTGCTGGCCCTGCACGTGCCCTGCAAGCAGACGCCGCAGGTCGCGTTGCACTGCACGCCCCAAGTGCCGGCAGGGCACGCGATGCAGGTTGTGCCGCTGCCGGACGGCACGCACTGGTACCCTGGCTCGACCTGGCAGGTCGACGAGCACCCGTCGCTGTTGACGTTGTTGCCGTCGTCGCACTGCTCGTGCTGAGACTGGAACACGCCGTCGCCTTGCGTGTGCGGGTGAGACGCATCACACACGCGCGGGCGCGCACACGTACCGCATCTCTGCGCTGTGCCGGTGACGACCGTGCAGTTCGCCGAGCACACCTGGCAGCCGGCCTCGCTCGGGTACGTGCACAGGGGCGATGGGTTCGGCCCTGCGTCGCACGCCTTCGCGTTGGGTATATTCCCGTCAGCCGGCGTGCATGCGCGAGGACGCGGTACCGTCCCGCACCTCGTTCGCGTCGCGCACAAAGTTGCCGCACCGGCACAGGGGCGGCTCGGGGCGCGGGTGCGTGCACTGCCCGTTGCTGCACACGTTGGCGTCGCAGCTGCTGCTGCCCGTCGGGCACTGGCTCACGCTGCCGTTGAGCGCGGCGGGCGTGGCGATGACAAAGGTGCAGTTGCTGGTGCAGCACTGAAGCGCTTGGCCCTGCGGCGATGCGCGCATCAGCAGCCTCCCACACGTGTAAGCGTTCCGCGCGCACATTCGCGTTGCCCAGATCGCACTGCTCGGCGCCGACGACGAGGCCGTCACCGCACACCGCTGTCGCCGCGCCTGCGTCAGGCCGCGCCCCCGGCACACCATGCGCGTCACACGGACCGCTTGCGCACGTCACGCCTGTCCAGCCCTGCTTGCACGCGCACGCGCCGCTGTCGGGGTTGCACGACAGCGAGTTGGCGGCGACGCACGCGCACGTGTTGGCGCAGTTGACGCCCCACAGGCCCTGCGCGCAGGCTGGCCGCGCGGGGCGGTGAGCATCCTTCCATCCACGCGCCGCAGGCCGTCGCGCGCTCGCACCCGTGCACCCAGTGCCGTTGTTGGGCGCCGAGCCGGCGGGGCAGTCGCCGCAGCGGAAGCATTGGGGCGCGATGGCAGTATTGATGCACTCGCGGTTGTTTGCGCAAAGCGTGCTCGACGGCGCGCACGTGTTGATCACTGCGCGCGTTCAGCCGTGCACGGGCACGCGCGTGCCGGGGGGGGGGGGGGGGGGGGTGCGCACGGTTGCACAGCTTGCCGTCTGCGCTCCGCGCGTAGCATAGGCGGCACTGGTTGCACGTGTAGGTCGTGATGGGCGAGCAGCACTTGCACTGGAGCTGCTCGTTACAGACCTGGCGGTAGCCGCTCGGGCAGTTGGAGCCGCCGATGGTCTGCTGCTGGTCGTAGCAGCTGTCCTGCGTGTTGGTGGCCACGGAGACGCAGTTGTCGACTGCGATCGCGCGAGTGTGAAACGCCGCGTCGCGTCGCATCGGGCCGCGTCGCATCGGGCCGCACGCGCGCACGCACGCACTCTGCGCATCCACGGCCTTGGCGCGCGTGAGCACCAGCAGCAGCGCCGGCAGCAGACACATCGCCAGCCGCATCCGCCGCGCGTGCATCTTCCGCGAACAACACGCGCTCGACACTCGAAGTTGTTTGCGTGATGCTGCGCCGCCCGCCATACTGCTCGAGTCACGTGCTACTTTCGTCTGTCAAGCTTTCGCTCGCTGTCGTGGCTGTCGCGTCCGTCCTCCTCGTCGCCACACGCGCCCGCGCCCGCCCGTGCCCTTGTCGTACCGCGTGGCTTCGGTCCTTCCCCCCGCACGCGCACGCACAACCTGCCCCCCTCCCCCCCCGCCCCGCTCCTACCGCTGGCGCCCTTGCTCGACGACTAACACGGCGCCACGCCACGCTGGAGGCGCACCAGCAGATTACCCGCAGGCACAGCACAGGCAGATGCGGAGCTTCGTCGTCGCGCTGGCCCTCGTGGCCGTCCTCGCGACGGCAGCCCACGCGTTCTACGTGCCGGGCTACCTGCCGGTGGTGCGTTGCGGCCGCGAGCGCGGAGCGCGCCGCCGCACTGACGGCGCGTCCCGCGCCACGCCCGCACCCCGCCCGCCTGCGCCCACGCCCCGCCGCCTCGTCGCCACGCCGTTGCCCGCCACTGCGCTCGCCACGCCGCGTGCACGCACACACACAGGACTACAAGGCACGCGGCGCGGCCGCACGTGGCGTGGCCCTGACAAAAGCACACACGCGCACGCAGTCCGGGGACCCCGTGGACCTGTGGTACAACAAGATCTACTCGGACAAGACACACCTGCCGTACGAGTACATGTCGCTGCCCGTATGCCCGACCGACAACGCGGTCGTGCGCGAGAACCTGGGCGAGGTCCTGCGCGGCGACCGCTTCGTCAAGTCGTCGTTCCTCGTGCGCGCGGCGCCCGCCGTGGTGCCGCGCGGCGCTCTGAGGGGCGCCCCTTCCGCAGATCAAGTTTGGCGAGGACGTGCAGTGCGAGGTCCTGTGCAAGGCCGTGCTGTCGGGCGGCCAGGCCGCGTGGGTCTCGTCGCTCATCAACAACGAGTACAAGGTCGAATGGTGCGTTGAGCGCACGCTGCACGCGCTCGGCGAGGCGCGCTCCCAACGGCTGCACAGGTACCTCGATAGCATGCCCGGCGCGACGCCGTTCCGCACGACGTCGACCGGCCGGAAACAGTTGCGGTGCTGCTTGTGCGCGCTCTCACGCTGAATGCGCGGCGTGCGCAAGGTACGAGCCCGGCTTCAAGCTCGGATACGTGGACGAGGTGCGTCGCCACGCTCGCGGTGTGGGATGCGCGCTGATGGGCCCTGTGCGCAGACGTCCAAGAAGACGTATCTGCACAACCACTTCAACATCGCGATCCTGTACAACACAGACTCGCCCGACGACGAGTTTTCACGCATCGTCGGCTTTGAGGTGTACCCGCGCAGGTACGCAGCGCTGCAGCGCCCCCTCGGCGAGCACACCGGCTCACACTCGCCCGCAGCATCAGCAGCAGGGACCGCACGGCGTGCCCGACCGCGTTCAGCGACGACATGGAGGCGCAGGAGGTGGCCGACGCCGAGACGACGGTCGTGTACACGTACTCGATTGAGTTCCGCGTGGTGAAGCGCAGCGGCGTGCGGCCCGCGCGGCCTTCCGGCTGATCGCGCTCGCGCGCAGGACGACGAAATCTCGTGGGGCGTGCGCTGGGACCGCTTCCTGGCCAACTCGGACCCCAACATCCACTGGTACTCGATTGTCAACTCGCTCATCATTCTGCTCTTCCTCTCGGCCATGGTCGCTGTGATCATGCTGCGGACGCTCAACAACGACATCAACTCGTACAACGAGGAGGACAGCAAGGCGAGCGCGCGCGCGCGCGCGGGTACAGCGTGCTGTTGGTGGCTGACCTGCGTCCGCGCGCCGCGCCAACAGGAGGAGCAGGAGGAGGTCACCGGCTGGAAGCTCGTCCACGGCGACGTGTTCCGCCCGCCCGCGCACGGCTGGCTGCTCGCCGTAATGGTCGGCTCGGGCGTGCAGTTCCTCGGCGCGGTCGTCGCCAACGTCTGTGCGTGCTCTCGTGGCGCACGGGCCTCGTTCACGTGTTCGGCCGCAGTGCTCGCGATGGTCGGCGTGCTCAACCCGTCCTATCGTGGCGGCATGATGTCGTTCGCGGTCTTCCTGTTTGTGTTTATGGGGTGCGGCCGCGGCGTGCGCGCGCTGCGTGTGCGCGGCTGACGCGATCGTGGCCCGCAGCGCATTTGGCGGCTACTACAGCGCGCGCATCTACAAGGTGTTCAAGGGCCCCAACTGGCCGGGCAACGCGTTCCTCGTGCGTGCTTGCGGGTGCGCACGGACGCGCGCACTGATGCGTCTCGCCAGACCGCGACGCTCTTCCCGGGCATCATTGGCCTGATCTTTTTCGTGCTCAACTTGTTTATCTGGTCGCAGCGGTCATCTTCGGCCATCCCGTTCGGTACGTGCAGCCGCGTGCGCTGGGCGGCGCGCTGAGGCGGCTGCAGGCACGATGGTGGCCATCCTGCTGCTCTGGTTCGGCATCTCGCTGCCGCTGGCATTCATCGGCGCGTATTTTGGGCAGAAGAAGAAGGCATGCCAGCGCGCCTGCGCGGGTGCACCGCTGACGGGCGCAACAGGTCATCGAGCACCCCGTGCGCACCAACCAGATCCCGCGCCAGATCCCCGAGGTCAGCTGGTTCCTCACCACGCCGGCCAGGTGCCGCGGCCGCTGCTCGCCCGCTGCACGTGTGCTGACGGGCGCGCGCGCGCGCGCAGCGTCGCGATCGGCGGCCTGCTGCCGTTTGCGGTCGTGTTTATCGAGCTGTTCTTCGTAATGAAGTCGGTGTGGCAGGACCAGTACTACTACATGTACGGCTTCCTGGCGATCGTGTGCGCGATTCTCGTCATCACCTGCGTCGAGATCACCATCGTCATCATCTACTTCACGCTGTGCGGCGAGGTGCGCACGCCGCACCGCGCCTGGCGCGTCTCACGTGCCGGCAGGACTACAACTGGTGGTGGCGCTCGTTCTTCGTCTCGAGCAGCTCGTCGTTCTACATCTTCCTGTACGCGGTCTTCTACTACATCTCGCGGCTCGACATCTCGCAGGTGCGCACGTGCGCGCGCGGTGTGTGACCGGCCTGCTGATGCGCGCGGCCCAGGTCATCCCCGCGATGATTTACTTCACCGACATCATCGTCGCGTGCCTGGTCTTCTTCCTGTGCACGGGCACGATCGGCTTCTTCTCGTGCTACTACTTTGTGATCAAGATCTACAGCGCAGTGAAGGTCGACTGAGGCGCGCGCGTGCGAGCGAGGTCTGCTTGTTCGACGTGTAGCTGTGGCAGAGTTCCTACAACTCGCAGTATGGCCGACGCTCTCGACGACGACGAGTTTGTGCAGGTGCGCGCGCGCTCGCTCAGCCTGCTGCCGGCGCTGAGCATGCCGGCAGACGCCCGCGGCGGGTGCGGGCGACATCAGCGCCGACTACACCCACATAAAGCACCCGGCGGCGGACGGCGACGACGACGACTTTGGCGACTTCACGTCGCTCGACGCGGCCGTGCCGCTCACGCCGCTGCACGCGGTTGGCGCAGCGGGTGGGCCAGTGACGCCCATCGCGCCGGCCAAGGAAGTGACTGCGCCGTCGTCTGCGTCTGGACCTGCGCTGGTCGACGACGACGACGACTTTGGCGCGTTCGGCTCGCAGCCCGCGTCTGCGCCTGCGCCTGCACCGGTCGGGGACGACTTTGGCGCGTTCGGCTCGCAGCCCGCGCCCATCTCTGCGCCTGCACCGGTCGAGGACGACTTTGGCGCGTTCGGCTCGCAGCCCGCGCCCATCTCTGCGCCTGCACCGGTCGAGGACGACTTTGGCGCGTTCGGCTCGCAGCCCGCGTCTGCGCCTGCACCTGCACCGGTCGAGGACGACTTTGGCGCGTTCGGCTCACAGCCTGTGCCGACGTCTGCGCCTGCACCGGTCGAGGACGACTTTGACGACTTTGCGACCGCACCTGCAGCGCCGCCCGCAGCAGCAGACGACTTCGACGACTTTGCGGCAGCTCCAACGGCACCAGCAACAGCGCCAGCAGCAGCCACCGACGACTTTGACGACTTTGCCGCGGTCCCGGCTGCCCCGTCAACGAGCACGGCACCCGCAGTTCAGCCTGCGCTCGCGTTGACATTCGCAAGCGTCGCCGAGCGGCTGAGCGGTGCGCGCCACTGTGACGAGAGACACGCTGGGCTGACACAGCGGTCACGCAGGCGTCGCGCGCAGTGCTGCGCCTTTGACCGCGGGCGCTGTCGACGGCTCCGACGTGATTCCGCTGATGCAGCTCCTGGCATCGAGTGCGGTCTGGTCAGCGGGCCTGTCAGCACCGGGCACGCCGACCATCTCGAGCGCGTTCACGTGGAAGTCGTCCGCCGTGCGCAGCGCTTACCTGGCCCGCCTGGGCGTGACGCCCGAGCTGCTCGCCAAGCCCGTCTCGACGCCCGCCGTGCGCAAGATGGACTTTGGCCAGGTCCGCGTGAGCCCCTCGTCCGCGTTGTCTGCCGCGACGCAATCCCGTGCCGCTGCAGCGGCAACCGCCTCGGCCTCGCGTAAGCCGGTTGTGCCGGCGGTCGTCACGGCGCGTCCTGCAGCCTCTGCGGCATCTGCCGCCGTGCGCACAGGCGCCAAGGGAGCCGCGGCCGGTTCGCCTCGCACCACGTCTCCCGCCGTACTAGCTCCCGCGGTCGTCAACCTGCTCGACATGGACGACTTTGCCGGCTCTAGCGCCCCCTCACCCAACGTGCGCTCGACCAGCAGCATGTCGGCCGCATTCATCAGCAGCGCCGCAGCCGACCTGCTCTCGCTCGACTTTGGCTTTGACGCGACCCCTGCGCCGTCTTCCGCCGCGCTCTCGCCGCCGTCTGCCGCCGCGCTCTCGCCCGCCGCCGCGCTGTCTGCCGCCGCGCTCTCGTCCGCCGCACCGCTGTCGTTCACGTCTGCGACGGACGACGACGACGACGACTTTGGCGCGTTCGCCTCGACAAGCACCCCGGTCGCGGCTGCACCGTCGGGTAAGCCGCTGGCGTCGTCGATTAGCTTTAAGGACTTTGAGGCGTTTGCTGCGGCGCCGGCTGCGCCCGCGGTCACGGTGACGGCGGCGACGCCGACGCGTAGCTTATTCCTACCCGCTCTGCTGAACCGCTCCGGGCTTAGCGAGCGCGGCCAGCAGTTTGTCAACGGCCTACCCGACCTCTCGTTCATGCTCTCGACGACCGTGCGCTTCCCGGTAGTGCCGCTGGGCGCACCGCAGTCGTGATCGTGTTCAACGCGTGTGTTGTACATGCGGGAAAAGGACGGCGTGTTACGCGTGCAAGATGTCGACGATGGGCACGCCCAGGAGCGTGCAGACCTCGCGCAGCTCCGGCTCAAGCTCGCGCGTCTTGAAAGCGGCCAGCTGCTCGGCGTCGAACCACTCGTGGCAGTGCGCAAAGGCAAAGGCGGCGTCGATCAGCTTGACGACGTTGCGTCGCAACTGCACCTCGTCGGCCGAGGACGTGTCGTCAAAGACCGACACCGACGCCGGGCTCAGCTGTTGCCAGCGCTGCTCGATGGCCGCGACGAGCGCGTGCCGCTCGTGCTCGTCGAGCTGGAACTGGTCCATCAAGTCCTCCAGGTCAATCTCGTGGAAGCCCACGCTTGCCCACTCCCAGTCGATCAGGCCCGTCACTCGCAGCGTGGCCGGGTCGACAAGGATGTTGTGCAGGCCAAAGTCTGCGCGCGCTGTTAGCGTGCGGCCATCAAAACAACATGGGGCGCAACGCCACGCACCCGCGTGCATGATGCGCGCCACGGGCGGCAGGTTGAACTCGCGCGCGCGCAACGACGTCTGCGCCTGGCGCAGCAGCTTGGCCATCCTGCCGCGCGCACAGCAGCTCAGCCCAGTGCAAGCGGGGCAGCCCGCGCAGCCCGCACGCGCCTTTCGTGAAACGGCCGATCCCTGTGATGCAGGCGCGCGGCCTGCTGGATGCGCATGTCGATTACGTCTGAGGCGCGCCCTTTAGCACGCTTGCGCACCGCGCGAAGCTCGCCAGCGACGCACCGAGCGCGTACGCCCTGAGGTCGGCCCAGGGCCCGCGGCCCGAGTCAGCGTCGCCCACGACCGACACGGCCACGCGCGGGCGCTGGCCGGGCCCCGCCGCGCTCACGAGCGTGAGCCGCTCGAAGCTGCCAGCCAGCAGACGCGTCACGGGCGGCTCGGGCACAAGCTCAAACTGCTTAAAGGCGACGAGCACGTCCGCCAGCTGCTCCAAGCAGCGCTGGCGCTGCGCGTCCGAGAAGCGCTGGCGCTGCGCCCGCTCGCCAAAGATCTGCGCGTGCGCGGCCGGCGTCGGGCGGTGCGGCGCGTGCAATGTGTGGCGCATGCAATGTGTGGCACACCTTGGTCAGCTGCACGCCCGGGACGTACGCCATCAGCAGCCAGCCGGCGCGCGACGGCAGGACGGTGCCGCGGTCGTCGTGTCCGACGAGGCGCGGGCAGCAGCCGGAGCTGTGCGCGCCCAGGAAGCGCAGCAGCGTCGCCTCGGCCGCCACGCGCGCGCGCGCCTGGGGCTGCACAACCTTGAGCGCGAGCAACGCGGGGCGGCGCGCGGCGTCCGGCACAAGACACGACACGATGTAGACGTCGCTGCGCCCGGGTGCGTCGTGCCGCGAGAAGGCGAACGCGCGCCCGGCCGGGCCCGGCGCCACCGCGCCCGCCGCGTCGAGCACGCGCGCGACGTCGTCGCGTGACAACGCCCACCCTGCCACGGTCGCGTCGAAATTAATGACACCATGGCCGACGGTCACCCACGTGCCATGGTCACCGCGCTGGACGCGCCGCGCCGCAAAGTGAGCGCGGGTCCTGCCCGCCGCGGCTGTCGCGGCTGCAGACTGAGCCGCGGTGCGCAGGCCTTTGACGAGTTTGAGGAGCGCACGCGCGAGCTGTTCCGCGCCGACTCGGCCGACGAGACGGTGAAGCGTTGCCTGCGCGAGCAGGCGTTCAAGGATCGGTGCGGGCGTGCGCTAGGCCCCGTGGTGCCGCCTGACGCACGGCCGCCAGGTATCTCCTGCGCTTCCTGCAGCGCGACGGCTTTGACGTTGAGAAGGCTTTGCCGCGCTTCCGCGAGACGATGGAGTGGCGTGTGAGCATCGGGCTCGACAAGGGCCGCTTCGACGCGTGCGTGGCAGCGCCGTGCGCGCGCCTGTCCGCCGATGCACGCACGCTCGCACGCACGCACAGCGACGCGCTGCGCACCCAGCCCGGCTGCAGCCCCGTGTACCTGCTGTCGCCCTTCCGCACCAAGACCGGCGACGTCGTCACGTTCGACTGGGTCGAGATGTTTGACGGCCGCACGGTCTCGCTCGACGTGCACTTTAAGTGCGCCACGCGGCGTCGTCGCACCGCGCCGTGCTGCTCACCGCGCGCAGGTACTTTGTGGCAGTGATGGAGGACGGCGTGCACATGCTCGAGGACAACCAGACGATGTTTGCGATCCTCAACTACAGCGGTGCGCGTGCTCACGTCGCATGCGGCGGCCCTGACCGTGTGTGCGCAGGCGCCACTTGGGGCTCGATGACCGCGACGCACATCTGGACGCCGGTTCTGGAGGGTGCGCGGCGCGTCGCACTCGTCCGTCGCTCATCGCGCCGCGCACACAGCGTTCCGCAAGCACTACCCGGAGACGCTCTGCCGCGCCGTGCGTGCGCTTACACACCACGTGCCTGCACTGTCGTGACGCGCGGGCGCAGGTGCTGCTCAATACGGGCATGCTGTTCAAGCTAACCTTCAACCTCGCCAAGCCCTTCATCGCACGCAAGACGCTCGAAAAGTTCAAGGCTCGCGCACGCCAGCACGCCTGCTGCGCGACTGACGCCCGCGCGGGGAACGCAGGTGTACGGCGGCGAGTGGAAGGAGAAGCTGGCCAAGCACATCGACGTGTCGCTGCTGCCGGCGGAGTGGTGCGACGTTGCGGCCGCTCCGCGCAACGCACTCGCCCGACACGCGTCGCATCGCGCGGAAGGAACATGGGCGGCACGTTCAAGTCCAAGTACATCGACGTGCTCTCGGCCCGGGCGTCCGCTGGCTCCCAGCAGGACGACAACGTCCCGCCCGAAGCGCAGCTGGCGCAGCTTAAGCTGGCCGGGTCCGTTGACTGCGCACGCGCCCGTACGTCCTCTCTCACCGTGTGTGCGTGCGCGCAGCGACCAGCTCAGCAGCTCGGACGTCCTCGCCGACGACAACTAGGCTACTACTAGCAGCACTTGTACTTCGAATTCCAAGTGCACTGCATACATGAAGAAACAGCGCGCCAAGGCGTCTCTGCAGGGCGCGGGCGCTGCACAGCAGCAGCAGCAGCAGCAGCAGCAGCAGCCACCACAGCAGCAACCACTGCAGCTGCTGCAGCCGAGCGCGACCGCGGCCGCCGCGACGGCCATCGCGGCCAGCAACGCCAACCGCCAGCGACAGTTGGAAGAGCGGATCCAGCAGGGTGCGCGCGCGTCCTTCCCGCTCCGTCCGCGCGCGCGGGCTGCCGACGGTCGCGCACGCCGGCAGCGCTGCACGCGCCGCTGTACCTGCTGCGCCAGAGCGGGCCGTACGCGTTCGTCGTGTGCAACGACACGCTGTACGAGAAGTTCCGCGTGATCCTCGGTCCGCAGGTAATCCCTCCCTCCTGCCGTCACACACGCTCACGCGCTCACGCCCGCGCGCCCGCGCGCCCGCCGCCAGCAATGCAACTGCAACCGGCACCACTGCGTGCACCTGCTCTTCGTCATGCTGCGCGTGCTGCGCGTTGAGCCGTCCGACCCGATCCTGCGCCACGACGTCCTGCGCGACTTCCAGGTCGACGGCCTCATCCGCCGCGCGGTGCGGGCCGCGGGGCGCGAGTACGGACGGGGCCTCGTGGCGCTGACCGCGGGCGCAGGAGGAGCGGTACAACATGACGCGCGGGCACCTGCGCGAGGAGCGCCCGGACGAGCTCAGCAAGGACGAGTGCCCGATCTGCCTACTGCCGCTGCACTCGGGCGCGCCGCTCGTGCGCTGCACCAAGGGCTGCGGCAACCGGTACGCGCGGCGGCGGCCCGATCGCTGGTGCCCGGCCCCCGCTGACGCGGCGGCAGGCTGCACGATAAGTGCATGATGGTCTGGGCCCAGGAGCGCCGGCGCCTGTCGCAGACGATCTGGTGCCCGCTCTGCCGCGCCGACTGGGAGGGCGACCTGCCGACGGAGAAGCAGTCGGTCGGCCGGATCAACCTGCTCGCCGAGCTGCGTGCGTGCCGCGCATGCATGCGCACGGCGCGCCAGAGGCCTCACGCGCGCACACAACAGTCGACGGCGACAGCGGGAGCCTGCGCAAGGACGTCCTTCCTGTCGTCGAGCTGCCCACGCCCGCGCAGATGGACCAGCTGCGGCCGTGGCGGCATTTCTACGACATGCGCGTGATCTCGTGCATCCTGTCCAAGAACTGGGAGGGGCGCGAGGCCGCCCTGCTGGCGATGGAGAAGCAGCTGCGCGCCCTGCCCGAGAGCGCAGACAGGTGCGACGTCGCGCCCTGCTGCCGTGCGCGCCGCTCACCGGCCCCGCCAGCCTGGCCATGCTCGAGACGACCCTGACGATGATGAAGACCGTCGTCAGCGACTCTGTCTACAAGGTGCGCCGTCTACGTCTCGCCCCATTGGCACATCTCACGGCCGCGTGCGCGCGGCGCAGGTCTATGTCTCATTCCTCGCCCTGTTCCGCTATGTCTACTCGAGCTTCATCCCGACGCGCGTGGCGATGCCCGCCGCGGCCAAGCAAGTGCACGCACTACTGCGGCCGGTCGTCGAAGATATCATGACGCGCCACAGCGAGCGCGCCCAGAGCCGCTTTGTCACGCGCACGGTCGACGAGGTGCGCCGGCGTCCGCTGCCGCACCGGCACCGCTGATCCTCGCGTGCGGGACAGCTGCTCAACATGGCCCGCGACGGCCACTACGGCATCGCCTTCCTTGCGCCGATGTGCGTCGCCATGCCATCGCAGACGCTCGCGCAGTCGTGGCGGTGGTACCTCGGGCGGCTGGAGGTGTGTATATGCGCTACAGTGCGCGGCTGCTTATGCCCGACGCCAGCTGCTCCTCGCCGCGCTGAACGAGTTCCTGGGCGAGTTTGCTGAGGCGCTGCAGAATCCCGAGCCGCTGGGTGAGATCGAGAAGCCCCTGCTCGAGTTCCTCGCGGCCAGCATTGACCACGAGCACGACTCGGTGCGCGAGTGCGCCGCCAAGCTGCTCCAGACAGTGTGCGTGCGCGCGGACGGCACCGCTGCCGGCATTGCTGACGCTGCTGCGGCGGCAGCGCCGAGATTGCGCGGCGCTCGACCACGGGCATGACCACGCTGCGCACGTTCCTTGCCGCGCTCAAGCCGATGATCCGCCGCACGCTCGACAAGCGCCTGCTCACTGTCAGCAGCCTGGCGCTGCCGCAGCTGCCGCCCGCGCCCGCACCGGCCGCACCCGAGGCCGCGCCCGCGCCGCAGCTAACGTGCATCGAGCGCATCGCGGCCGAGGAGCAGGCCGAGGGGCGCCAGCCGATCCCGGAGCCGACGCCGGCTGCGCCCCCACCGAGCGAGAACGCGCCGCCGACGCCCGACCTGCTGCGGGGCATGGCCATGCTCGGCAAGGACGTGGCGTCGCCGGACCGCCTCCGACCGCGCCTAGTCGACCAAATCACGGTGCGCGACATGGCGCTGGACAAGAAGCATGCACCGCGCGGCAGCCCGGCCATCAACGAGGACGACAAGGCCAGCCAGCTGGCCAGGAAGCTGACAATCGATCTGCCCGCCGCTCCGGTGCGCGTGCGATTGTTCACACGCCTGATTTTGCTGAGCACGGCCGCAGGCGATGAGCAAGGGCAGCCCCGCCGTGCCGCTCCCGACCGCGCTGCCCCGGCTCGAGGGCTTCAACGCCAACTCGAGCTGGCGGCGCGGGCCCGTGCTCGGCATTGGCGCGAGCTGCACGTGCTACGCCGTCCTCGACCTGCGCAACGGCATGCTGCTGGCGATGAAGCAGGTCGGTCGGCGCAGCGCGTGCAGCGGACGGCTGAGCGTGGCGCGCGCGCGGCAGATTGCCTTTAAGCGCCCGACGTCGCCCGAGGAGGTCAAGACGCTCAAGCAGATCGAACAGGAGCTGGACGTGCTCAAGAGCCTCACGCACCCGCACATCCTCAAGTACTACGGGTGGTGCGTGCGCGCCTCTTGAGAACAGCGCCGTTGCTGACTTTGAGCCGCACGCAGCGAGTGGGAGGAGAACCAGCTCAACATGTTCCTCGAGCACGCCGCGGGCGGCTCGCTCGCCGCGCTCCTGCGCAAGTACGGCCCGCTGCCCGAGCGAGTCGCAAGCTGCTACACGCGCCAGATGCTGCTCGCGCTCGAGTACCTGCACAGCCACCACATCATTCACCGCGACGTCAAGAGTGCGTGCGGCTTGCGCCGGCTGTACGGTTCTGACTCGGCACCGCAGCCGCCAACGTGCTGCTGGACGGCAACGGCCTGATCAAGCTGGCCGACTTTGGCGACTCGGTGCGCATGGCGCAGCTGCAGACGATCACGGGCGAGTTTCGGAGCGTGCGCGGGTGCGTGAACGGGACGCCTTTTGCGCGGGAGTAGCGCGCTCAGCCGGGCCGCAGCACGCCAGCGTACATGTCACCCGAGGCCATCCGCAACGAGAAGCGCGGGCGCCGCTGCGACATCTGGTCGCTCGGCTGCGTCGTGCTTGAGATGCTGACGGGCCGCCTGCCTTGGCTCTTCTACACCGACAGCGGCGATCTGTGCTCCGAGCGCAACAACCCGTTCAGCGTGCGTGCGCCGTGTGTGCGCGGGCGTAGCCGACGTCGCCCCGTGGCGCGCAGGTCATGTTCAAGGTCGCGTCAATGACCGAGCCGCCGCGCCTGCCCGACTTTTTGTCGGACATCGTCGTGGACTTTTTGCTGCACTGCCTCAGCCTCGACCCGCGCGACCGCAGCTACTGCAACGAGCTGCTGACGCACGACCTTGTCGCCGTCATGGCGTGATTGTTTTGTCGCTGCGTGTACTCTTTGCTGCCAGACAAGTTTCACGGTGTAAACGACGCCGGGCTGGGCACGTCTGCCCGCGCGGCGCTGGCGGCCAGGCGCACGAGCGCGGCCGCAGACGACGACGTGGCGGCCTGGAAGATGCTGCGCCGCCGCAGCAGGCCCCCGTGCCGCCGGTAGATCTCGCGCATCGTCTCGGACTGGGTCATGTCCTCGGGCAACTTGTTCTGCCGGTTGCGCAGCGAGCGGCTGGCCTGGTGTTCCAGCAGAGCCGCCACGACGCTCTCGTGCCCGCCGATGGTCGCGGCGTGCAGCGGCGTGTTGCCGTTCTTGGACTGCGTCGCGCTGTGGTCAGCCTTGCGCCCATCCCGTGTGCGCACACTGTCGCTCACCTGCGCGTTCACCTCGGCCTTGCACTCGTCCAGCAAGTACGTTACCACGTCTGTGTGGCCGCCAAAGGCCGCCGACAGCAGCGGCGTGCGCTGGCCCTTGTCTGCGCGTCGCCGGTGGGCACGCGGGGCACACGACCGACGTGACGCACCGCGCGCGTCAACGCTCGCGCCCAGCTGGACCAGCAGCTTCGCGCGCTCGAGATTGCCCTGGCGCGCCGCACGGTGCAGCGCCGTACAGCCCTCGTCGTCCACCGCGCTCACGTCGGCGCCGCGGCCGACGAGCAGGGGGATCACCGCGTCCATGGCCATGTGCAGCGGTGCGGCGCCGTCGACCTCGGTGCGCGCGTCCACGTCGGCGCCGGCCTCGATCAACGTCTCGACGAGCGGGCCGTAGCCCCAGCGCGCGGCCAGGTGTAGTGGCGTCTCGCCGCGGTTGTTGGCCGCTGTGACGTCGGCCTTGCGCACGATCAGCAGCTGCAGCGGGGTCAGGTGCCCGTTGGACGAGGCCGCGTGCATCGGCGTGTTGCGGTTCAGGTCCGGGTAGTCGACGTGCGTCGCGGGCAGGTCGAGCAGCAACTGCACCACGCTCAAGTGGTTGTACTGGCACGCGAGGTACAGCGCCGTCGTCCCGTGGCGCGTCGGCACGTTTACGTCCGCGCCGCTCTCGACCATGAGGCGCGCAATGTCGGTGTACCCGTGCAGCGCGCAGATGTGCAGCGCCGTTAGGCCGTGCTCGTCGCGGATGTTAGGGTTGCCCACGCGCGGCAGGGGCCTGAGTGAGGCGTGCGCGGTCAGCTTGGCCGACGCTAGCGCAACGAGGCGAACGCACGCCCGCGCCACCTCCTCTGCCGGTGACTCTTCCGCGCCTCGCGACGGCTCCCGACCGAGCAAGTGCCGCACGCGGTCGACGTCGTTCGCCTCGATCGCCTTAAAGAAGAGCTCCTCAGGCGCCTGGGCGTGCGAGCGGTCGGCTCAGACCGGGTCGTGTGGCGCGTATGCGCGGAGCACCTCGTCATCGGCGGCGGGAACGTCTGTGGGCGCGAGCGCGTCAGTGGTGGTGGGCAGTGTAGGCGTGTGGCTGCGCGTACCGTGAAAGAACGGCGTAGGGCTGGGTGTGCGCACTCTGCTGGTGAGCAGCAGGTGGATGTACGTGTTTGGGTTGACGTAGTGGTCCGGCTCCGGGGCGCTGTCGGGCGCGCCGGCGACGCTGACGGTTAGTGTCTGCGCGTGCTCGGGCGGCGTCGAGTAGCCGCTGGGCGCGGTCGAGTCGGCGCGCGCCCCGTCCATTGCGCTCTCCTTGTATGACTGCGGACGTGTCTCTGTTTGCACGTGTGCCATCGCCGCCGAGCGCACGCACACACCTTGAACGCGAGCTTGCTCTGCCACGAGCGCGACCGGCGCACGCCCGTGCCAGACGCCCGCGCCGACAGGCGCCCCCCAACGTCCTGGTCGTCCACGGACGACCACCGCTTCCCGGCCTCGCGCGGCGGGGGCCCCGCGTCGCTCTCTGCCACCGGGGCGTCGTCTGCGCCTGCGGCTGGCAAACAGCGCAGGTACTCGATCGCGGCCTGGAACGTGACAAAGTGGTACCTGCGTCGCACGGGCCGTCAGCGCGGCGCCCTGCTCGCTCGCGTGCGTGCACCCACCCGGCCTCAGTGTTGTTGCTGATGGGCGTGAGGTGAAAGTTCTTGATGTAGTACATGTGGCTGTGCAGGTTGACCGGCTTGGCGTAGACGATGGCCTGGATGAGCAGGACAAGGAGCTCGTCGCCCGCCAGCGCCGTCGGCTCCTTGCCGTCCTCTGTCGCGGCGGCTGAGCGCGCATCTCACGCGAGCCTCGCGTGCGCATGCACCTCTACTGCGCTGCTCCTGCGAGCGGACGAGCAGGTTGACCGTGTCACGGATGCACGAGAGCTTCTCGTACGGCGTCTTGAAGCCGTCTGGGCGCGGCGCGTCAGGGGCGCACGGTTGCACGCTTCATCCACGTGTGCGCACCAAGCGACAGGACCATGTCGACGGCCGGTTGCAGCGTGCGCGCGCCAAAGTCGAGGTCGCTGTCGGCGGCGCGCAGAGTCTCGGTCGACAGCTGTTCCATGCGCGCCACCAGCAGCTCGTCCTCGGCCGCGAACGTGGTCACGACGACGACAAACAGCTTCACGTACAACTCGCCCAGGATGTAGCTGCGCGACGTGCCGGCGCTGAGACAGCCGCGCAGCCGCGTCACCGAGGCACACCTCTCGACAAAGTGGCCCAGGCGGTCGGCCTGCGCGCGGTTCGCCTGGAGCGTCTTAAAGAGCGGGTTGGCCGAGAAGAGCTCCTGCGGGCGGCGAAGGCGTTGAGTGCGGGCGATCGGCGCGCTGCAGCACGCACGCGCATCGTCGTTGCGAAGATGTGCCGCACCCGCGCGACCGTGGCGTCCCAGTTGACCGGCCCGCCGTGCTCTTGCGCGACCGCGAAGCCCATCAGCGTCGCGTCCAGCTGGCGCAGCACACGGCTGTTCTCGGGAAACGACCGCAGAAAGTCCTGGCATCTGGCACGCCTGGCACGTCAGCAGCGGGCCTGCGCCTTCGATGGGCGCCCGCGCCGCACTCTGCGAACGACTTGCGCAGCGGCAGAAACACGGCGGCCGCGGGCGTATCGGGCTGTGCGGCAGGCGTGGTGAGCGCGAGCGGGACACGGACAGGCGGACCCGCGCTCGCCACCTTGCGCCCGCCCACGAAGGGCCACTCGAGCACGTAGGTCGTGAACGAGGCCGCGTCGTCGTAGTAGACCTCCTCAGCCAGCACGCGCACGAGCCGGTCCTCCGGGAAGCCGGCATCTGCAGTGGCCGTGAGCACGCGGCACGGCACGCCGAACGGCACACGCACCGCGCCGCACGTCGAACGCGCCGTCGACCGCGCGCACCGTGCGCCCGTCGAGCGTCTCAAACACGCGCTCGGCCGTGCTGGTGCGGCGCAGGACGTGCGCCTCTGCGGGTGTGTCGCGTCTGAGTGCGCCGCGGTGGCAGGCGGTGGCGCACCGGCAAACTCGCGCGTCATTTCGACTTCGCCCAGGCTGCTCTGCCGCGGCAGGGCGAGGTGGCCGGCCTCGCGCAGCGCCGCGAAGAGCGTGGGGACGCGCCGCACGAACGTGACGAGCGAGTTTGCGTCGATGACCTCCTCCGACATCCAATTGCAGTCACAAGTGTAAGACGCGCATACGTACGTACGCATGCGCAAACTGACACCACAGACTAGCCGATCTGTTGCGCGGAGAGGAAGTGGCTCCCGCCCGCGCACCGGTAGCCGCCATCGCCCTGCGGCAGCCACTGGAAGCCCACGGGGCACACGCCCAGCTCGCGGATGCGCTCCTGCACGCGCTCGCGCTCGCGGATCTCGGCCTCGATGCGAGCGCGCTCGGCCGCGTCGGCCGCCTCGCGCAGCCGCCGCGCTTCCTCCTCACGGATGCGGATCTTCTCGCGCACGGCCGGGAGCAGGCGCGGCGCCTGGCGCACGACGCGCGGGCGCAGCTTGGCCGCCGTCTTGCCCTTGGCCGCCGCCACGGCCTGCACAAGCGCGTGCGAGATCTGGCCCGTGCGCTGGCACGCCTCAAGCTCGTCACGCACGGCCTCGTCCGTGGTGAGCCCGGCCGCGGGCAGCGCCGCGGCGATCGCCGCGAGCAGGTTCTCGTCGTCGTCGTCGTCGTCGTCGTCGTCGTCACCGTCTTGGCGCTCGCGCTGACGCTGGCGGCCCGCGGCCGGACCCCCGCCGACGTTGTCCTCGTCGTCATCCGACGGCAGCTCGACGATCTGGTGCTGCTGCTCGCGCTGCTGCTGGCGCGGTGGCGCGGGCGCGCCGCCAAAGCCGGGCATGGGGCCCAGGCCGCCCACGATGTGCACGCCGTGCATGGGCGCGGCCGTGCGCTGTGCGGGGCGTGAGCGCAGCATCTCGTCCATCGCCCCGTCGACGTCTTCGACAGTCAGTGGTTGGTCGTCCAGGTCCATGTCGACGCGGTTGTCGCGCTTGCGGATCGCCTTGCGCATGACCGTCTCGACGTCGCCCGCGTTGCCCCAGCCGCGCCGGCGCAGCAGCTCGGCAAAGCCCACACGCAGCCGCGCGAGCGAGGGCGGCGGCAGCGGCGCACGCTCGTGCACGGCGATCTTGCCGCACAGCCTGAGGCAGTCGTCCACGCCCCAGTCGTGGAACTCGAGCGTCTCGGTGAAGCGGCGCTGGAGGCCGTCGTTGCTGGCCATGAGCTCCTCCATGTCGCTGGCGTAGCCTGCGAGGATGACAATGAGCTTGCCGGCGTAGTTGGGGTGGGTGATGTTGTTGACGAGCGTGTCGATCGCGGCCTTGGCGTACGGGTCGACAAAGCCGCGCGTGTTCTGCGACGCCAGGCCGTACGCCTCGTCGATAAACAGGACCGACCCGCGCGCCTCGTTCATCTTCTCGTTGATGTTGGCGTTGGCCTGGTTGAGGTACTGCCCAAGCAAGTCGCGCCCCTTGCACTCGACCACGTCCGCGCTCGTCAGCAGGCCCAAGTCGCGGTACACCTGCCCAAACAGCCGCGCCACCGTCGTCTTGCCTGTGCCGGGCGGGCCTTTGAAAACCCAGTGGGCCATGTACTCCGAGTGCGGCTTGTTGCGCTTCTTGCCACGCTCGACCGCGCGCCGGATCTCGTTGATCTTGACGCGGATCTGCTCCACGTCCGGGCCCATGAGCTTGTCGAGCGAGAGCGTGGCGCCGGCCGTGTCGATCGCGTCAAACAGGTCGCCGGGCACGAGCACATACTTGAGCTCGGGCCCGCGCCGCTCGACGTTGTCGCGCTGCATCATGCGCGTCTTGGCACGGTCAAGCAGGTTCTCCACCGCGCGCGCGTTGCCAAAGTTGGGCTTGTCGCGTTCCTTGGCCAGCTGGTTGACGACGGCATGGCGCGCGAGGTCGGCGTCGAGCAGCATGCCCAGCGTCGCGGCCCGCCCGAGCATGATCTGCACAAGCTCGTCGTTGTTGTAGTCGGCGAAGCGGAAGGCGTCGTCCATGCGGAAGCGGCTGGCGAGGCCCGGGTTGCACGTGCGCAGCATGTCCTTGATCTTGTCCTCGTACCCGCATAGGACCACGGCGATGTCCACGCCGGGTTGCATGTACTCGACCAAGACGTTGAGCGCGTCGCGCCCGTACTGCGACTCGGCCAGGGCATAGGCCTCGTCGATCACGAGCACCTTGCCCATCGCGCCCTGCAGGATCCGCTTGGCCTTGTTCTGCGACACGCCGATGGCGTCGCCCACGAACGACGACGCCGGCTGCACGTCCACGTCGCCCTTGGACAGGAAGCGCAGCGCGCCCAGGATGCGCCCGTACACCGTCGCCACCGTCGTCTTGCCCGTGCCCGGGTTGCCGAGGAAGAGTCGGTGGAGCGTCAGCGTGAGCACGGGCCCGCCGTTGAGCTCGCTCGCAAAGTTCTCGTTCACCAGCCGGATCAGGCTCAGCACATTCTGCTTGACCTCGCGCAGGCCTACGAGCCGGTCCAGGTCCTTCAGCGCCGGCAGGTTGTCAACGCTGATCGGCTCGCCCAACAGGTCCACGCGCTTGAGCGTGATGCGCTCGCGGTCGGTCAGGTGCGCGCCCCGGTCCTCCTCGCTCTGCATCCGCTGCGTCGCCTGCTTGATCGCGGCCTCGACCATGTTGCGCACCGAACGCGCGTTCGCGAACCCGCGCACGTTGGCGCCGCGCGCCAGGCGCTTGGCCGCGATCGTCGCCGTGTCGACCCTGCCGCCGCCGCGCACCCGGCCAGACAGGCCCGGCACGCCCGGGTCGAGGTGCCAGCCCTTGCCGCGCACGGTCTGGAGCAGGATGCGCCGCAGCTCAACCACATTGAAGTCGTCAAAAACGACCTCGTGGCTGAAGCGCGACGGCAGGCCGTCGTTCGAGCTGAGAAACTTCTCTTGCACATCGCTCTTGTAGCCCGCAATGATGATTGTCAGCTTCTCGCGCTGGTTCTCAGCCGCCTGCATGAGCGCGTCGGTGATGCGCCGGCCCTCGCCGTTGCTCAGCGGCTCGAGCTGGTACACCTCGTCGATGAAGAGCACACCGGGGATGGCCCCGGGCAGCGTCACCCGCACAAACGCGTCCGATCCGTCCGACAGCAGCGCCTGGCCCGACGTCTCAATAAAGTTGTTGCCGTCACGCACGCGCAGGTCGCACAGCAACTGTCCAAACAGCCGCGCCACCGTCGTCTTGCCCGTGCCCGGCGAGCCCACAAAGACATAGTGCAACATGCTCTTGCGCGTCGTCTGCGACGCGATCGGCCGCCGCAGGTCCATGTTGATGCTGTTGAACAGCTCAAGCGCCGACATTTTGACCTTGCGGATACCCGTCATGGCCATGATCGCGTCCATCGCCGGCTGGTTAGCCGCCTGCTGCGTGCGCCGCGTCGCCCACTGCCGCTCGGGCTCGCTCAGCCGATTGTTGACCACCTGCGCCATCTGCGCCGAGACGTAGCCGCGGATGTCGTCGGGCACGCGCGCCGGCGGCAGCGGCGGCGGCGGCGGCGGCGGCGGCGCGGGCTGGCCCGGCTGCACCGGCTGCACCGGCTGCACGCGTGCGGGCACGCCCATGGCAATGTCGAGCGGCGACAGGTGGTCCTTGTTGAGCGCGTTCCACGGCGTGAGCTCGTGCTCCATCAGCGTGCGCACAATGTCGAGCTGCGGCCGGTTGAGCAGCGCGAGATGAAGCGGCGTGTTGCCGTCCTCGTCTGCCGCAGCCGGGTCCTCGCCGCGCTCGAGCAGCACGCGCAGCTTGGCTAGGTTGCCGTGCATCGCGGCCGAGTGCAGCGGCGACATGCGCTCAGACTCCTGGTCGAGCGCACGCTGGTGCTGCTGCAGCGTCGCGAGGCACTGCTGGTGGCCGACGCTCTCGTTGCGCTGCTCCATCGCCCACTCGAGCGCGGTCTTGCCGTCTGTGTCACCGTCAGATGCGACGCTTCGCGCAAGCGCGTGCGCACCGGCATCGCGCGGGTCGAGGTCGGCGCCCGCGGCGAGCAGCAGCTGCAGGCACTGGTGAGCGCCGACGCGCGCGGCGATGATGAGTGCGGTGGCGTCGTCTGAGGCCAGCGCGCTCGGCTCAGCCGCCCGCTCGAAGAAGCAGTGAGGCGCACCGCCGGTGACCAGATTCACGGTGTCTGGCGTCGCGGCGCGCAGCAGCAGCTCGACGCAGTCGCGCTGGCCGAGGCTTGTGGCAATGTGCAGGGCGGTCAAGCCGTCTGCGCACACGCCTCGCGTCAGCCGCGCGCGCGCGCGAGCACGGCTCGCCGCACCCGCGCCCATAAAATCGACGTTGGCGCCGTGCCGCAGCAGCAGCTCGACCTCTTCAATCATGCCCTCGCGCACAGCCTCGTACAGCGGCGTGCGCCCAACTGTTCCCCCCATCACCACCACCACGCGTGAGAACGACGGCGCAGTGCCGCGCCGGCCATGCGCACTAAGGCTGGGCACGTTGACGCCCACGCCGGCCTCAATCATCGCCCGGACGGTCTTGCGTGCGCCAATGCGCATGGCCTCCAGCAGCGCCGTGTTGCCCGCGCGGTCCGGGACGCGGTGCAAGCACACTGCGGCGTCGTAGCTGAGCAACACACACACACACACACACACACACACACGCGCGCGCGCGCGCACGCACTGTCCAGGCGGTCGATGCGGCGCGTCGCAAGCATGGCCTGCGCGCTGCCATAGTCCTGCTTGCGCACGGACGAAAGCAGGGGCGTGAAGCCATCTGGCGCACGGGCGTGAGCCACGGCGGCATCGGCACGCCACACGCACTGCCGTCAAGCATCGCGACGTCCGCGCCGCTCTCGACAAGCGCGAGCACGCACTCGGGCGCGCGGATGTCGGCGGCCACGTGTAGGGGCGTGCGACCGTCTGGGTCCATCCGGTGAGTGCGCCGGGCGCATCAGTGGCACGCGGGGACCCACACCGCGCATGATTGCGTCCACGGGCGCGCCTGCCGCGATCAGGGCGCGCACGCAGCCGTCCGAGTTGCCAAACACGGCGGCGTGCAGCGGCGTCTGGTCCGTGCCGCCTGTGCGTGCGCATGATGAGCGCTGCTACGCTGCGTTGCGGGCCACCACGGCACCGTCCGCGGTCGCGGCGGGTGCGCCGGCCATGAGCAGCATCGTCACAATGTCGAGCTGGCTGCGCCCAGCTGCGGCATGGAGCGGGGACCGCCCCTCTGACGGCGCCAGCGGTCAGGTAAGGCTCCGGCAGCTGCACCGCGCGCACCGACGTCCGGCTTGTGAGGCAGGGCGCCGCGCCTGAGCAGCGCGTGCACGAGCACGGCGTTGCCCATCATGACGGCGTGGTGCAGCGGCGTGCGGCCGTCTGCGCCGTGCGCGTGAGGTCGCAACCGAGGCGGATGCGCGCAAGCCCCACGCAACACTCATCCGTCCAGTCGACGTCAGCCCACAGCGCTAGCAGCTGGCTGATGTGGTCGTGGTCGAGGCTGTTGAGCGCCTCGTGGAGCGCTGCGCGGCCACGATGAGCTCGCCGCAGCGTGACAGGGCTCGCACACACCGTCCATCAGCGCAAGCTGGCGCGCGGCGGCATGGCCTGCGGCCGCGACGGGCGCCACACGCGGTACCCACTCTTGTGCGCGCGGCTCGACGCGCTCGTACGGTGCCGCACGGGCCGGCGTCGCCCACACGGCGGGCTGCATCTGCTGCTGCTGCTGGTGTAGTGCTGGTGCGTCCTGCGACGACCCGCGCGTCGGCACCGGCCCGGTGTGCAGACGCGGCGCGCACCACCGCCGGCGCGTCCACGAGCAGGTTGACGGCGGCCTCGTTGCCGCACTCGAGTGCGAGGTCGAGCGCCGTGTGCCCGTGCGCGGCTGTGGTGTGCGGGGCGCGTCACGGGGCCGGCCACCGCACCACGAGCGCCGCACCGAGGCTGAGGTCGGCGCCGTTCGCGATGAGCTCGCTCAGAACGGCGTCGTTGCCGGCGCTGACTGCGCAGTGCACGGGCGTCCAGTCGTCTGGCGAACGAAGCGTGTCACGCGCACTTGCGGCACGAGGCGGCGGCCCGCACCGGCGTTGCGCGCGTTCACGTCAGCGCCAAAGTCGAGCAGGCAGCGCGCGAGGTTGGCCGCGTGCGGCGTGCCCAGCGTCGCGGCGACGTGCAGCGGCGACGCCCCGGCTGAGCTCGTCCAGCCGTCAGGGTTGTGCCACGAAACGCGTGCGCGCGCGCAAGCACGCACAGCCGTCGGGCGCGTACGCGAGCGGGTCCGCGCCCTGCTCGAGCAGCGCGCGGACCGCCGCAACGCTCTGGCCCGCCGCGAGGGCAAAGTGCAGGTCGTCGTCGAGCATGGCCCGGTGGTTCGCGCCGCGCGGTTTGCCAGCTTCTGACCGCCTGACAATCTGCCTGGCTGGCCGTGTGAATTGCACGCATGGCCACGGACGTCGCTTGGCGCAGCGGCCTTGACGACGACCACACGACGCACAAGCGGCCGCGGCTGGGGGTGGGCCCGACGCATCTGCTGCGCAGCATCGGCCGGTACGCTCATCCGGCGATGCGCGCGCAGCGCTGACCCCGGGACGCAGACGCATCCTGTTCAGCCCGATTGCCGGTGGCACGCCGCTGCGCCGTCCTGTGCCCGCTGCCTCGCCGGCGTCGCTGTCGTCGCTCTCGCTCTCGTTCAGCAGTAGCGGTGGGGGCGGCGGGGCCGGCTCGTTTGCCGATCGCAGCGTCCTGCTGTTTGGCGCGCCCGCCACGCCCTCATTCCTGCGCACGACCGGCGTCCCGCCGCTGTACACGCCGCTGCCGCCGCCGCCACCCGCACCTGTGCAGCCGATGCAGACCGAGCAGGTGCTCAAGCGCGTCGAGGCCCTGTCCGTCTGTGCGTCTGTCGCCTTGGGCCGCTCGGGGGTGACGCGCGCTCACCCGCCGCACGGGCGCAGCGATGCAGCCCGCTGCCGACAAATACGCCAACGACGACGCCGTGCAGGTCGTCACGCCGCCGCCCGCCTTGGCCGCCAAGCCAGCACCTCGCTCGACCGCCCTAGACGCGATGTGCGCGCGTGCGCGCGCGCGCTTGGCTGGGGTGGCTGAGCTGACTTTATGTGCGACAGAGCCGCGTACCCGCAAAAGATCCGCGCCGTGCTTGACGAGTGCGCATGCTTCATTCAGTCCGCCGCCGCTGCTGACCGCCGATGCCCGCAGGATCCGCCAAAAGTACCGCGAGCTCGCGCTGCGCGATGCCGAGGCCGTCGGGCGCGTTGAGGAACGCCGCAAGGCCGTCGAGGTCGCCAAGGACAAGAAGCGCGACGACAACTACCCCGAGCTGACGGCCGAGCAGGAGGCCGAGGTTCGCGTGCCGGCCCGGTTGTTGCCGCGCCTGACTGGCGGCGCAGGTCAAGCGCGTGCTGGCACTGTCTGGCAGCAGCACGGTTGTCGACGCGTTCAACCTCGTGCTGAAGGGCGACGACACGGCCAAGTTGCGCGACCGCGAGTGGCTCAACGACGAGGTGATCAACTTTTACCTGCGCCTGATCGTCGAGCGGGCCGAGCAGGACCCGTCACTGCCGCGCGTGTTTGCGTTCAACACGTTCTTTTACCTCAAGATGTCGCACGACGGCTACGACGCCGTCAAGCGCTGGAGCAAGAAGGCGCGCAGCCTGCACGCGGCCGTATGCGGGGGACGCGCACTCACGCCACGGCGCGCAGGTGGACGTGTTTGCGATGGACCACGTGCTCATCCCCGTGCACCTCGGCATGCACTGGTGCCTGGCCAATGTCAACTTTGCGCGCAAGCGCTTCGAGTACTATGACTCGCTGCACGGACGCAACCCGCAGGCGCTGGCGGTGCGCGCGGAGCGTGCGTCGGGCCGCCGCCGCCGCCCCGCTGACCGTGCGCGCGCAGCTCATGCGAGAGTACGTGCAGAAGGAGCACCTGGCCAAGAAGGGCGCGCCGTTTGACCTGACGGGCTGGACCGACTACGTGCCGGCGGTGCGCGGCGTGGGCTGACGCCGGGCGTGGGGGCTCACGCCCTGCGGTGGCGCAGGACGCGCCGAGCCAGGAGAACGGCTACGACTGCGGCGTGTTTACCTGCATCAACGCCGAATTTGTCAGCCGCAACGAGCCGCTGACGTTTGCGCAGCCCCGCATGCAGTACTTCCGGCGGCGGATGGTCTGGGAGCTGCTGTCCAGGCGGCTGATGGTGCCCGGGCGCGCTTGACAAGTCTTCGTTAGCAAAAGGAAACGAATGCAATGGGCTACACGCGCCCGTCAGCGCCAAAACCACAGCCATGCTAGCAGCCAGTGCAGCCAGCTCGTCTGGCGCTGCAGCTCCCACCGCTCGGCCTGCACTTTGCGCAGCTGCTGCGCGAGGACGCGCCGGCGCGCCGCCGTGTGCTCGTCAAACTCGTCCAGCTCGGCCTTGAGCAGGCTCTCGGTTTCCTGCGCGCGGTGCTGGGCCACACCATGCGTCAACGTGTGTGCGCGCGCGCCGCACCTGCGCTCGGTGCAGGCGCGTCTTCGTGTCCTGGAGGAAGGCCGGCCCCGACGCGGTCGCGATGCCCTCGAGCATCACGCTCACGACGCGGTCGTACAGCAGCACGCGCAGCTGCACACGGGCAGTGTAAGCGCGGGCCGACGACAGCGCACGTCGCAGCACACCTCGGGCCGCAGGATCGGCACCTTGGCCGTCTCGATCAGGCGCTGCACCAGGCGCTGTTTGAGCCGCTGCATCTCCGCCGGCGACGCGCCTGCTCCACCGCTGTGTCACTCGGCGCGCGCAACACGCGAGCCCGGCCACGCACCGCGCAGCGTGGCCACAAACTCGGGCGGCAGGAGGCCGTTGACGCGCTGGCTGAGGATCTCGATCACGTTCTCGACCACGACCTGCTCCTGCTGCTGGTTGAGGAACGGGAAGTCGTATGTCTTGGTGATGTGCTGCGCCAGCGCGCGGCGTTGCTCCGGCACCAGCAACACGTGTGCCGAGCTCACGGCGCTCTGCAGCAGCGAGTCTGCCCGCCGCGGTGCGCGTGAGTCGGCGCAGGACAGCGGACGGATGACGCACAGGCCGTCGCGTTGGGCGCGCCGTCGGACGGTTGCGCGAGCCGGATAATGGCGCCGATGATGTGCTGGAACAGCGCCTGCTCCTCGTTCTCGTTCAGGAAGGGCAGGTCGACCTTGTGGTTGACGAGCGTCGCGAGCCGGTTGACAAGGTCCTGCGTCTCGTCCGACGTGAGCGAGCCGGCCATGGCGAAGCGCAGCTGCTTCCTGCGCTCGATGCGCCGCACGTTAAGTGCTCAGCTCGCCTGATGCGTGGGCACACACGCGCACCGCAGCTTGTCGTCCAGCTGCTGCGCCAGCGTCTGTGACACGGCCGTCAGCGCTTGCACCACGACGTAGCGCTCGGCGGCCTCGGGCAGGAGCGGGATGTCAATCTGCGCGGCGTCCGCGCGCGCCTCAGTCCATTGCTTCGCACGCACGCGCACGCCGGCGCACGACGCACATAGCCCGCGAGGCGCGTCGCGAGCGTCGCCAGCTGGTCGGCCGTGAACATCGTAGGTGTGACGACATCGGGCGGCGGCATGGGCGCGGCGCTGGCCCAGTCGCAGTGCACAACGGCCGGCCGCGCATGCCGTTGCAGCAGGCGCAGCACGGGCGCGCGCAGCCGCCGGTCGCCGTCGAGCGCACTCGCCGCCGCAACGCCGGCCCCGAGCAGCGCCGCTGCGCCGCCCGCGACAAACGTGACGCGCCGCATCCACTGTGACAGTGCGAAACTCGATTGTGTGACAGATGCGCCGCGTGGCTGCCTCGGTCGGCGCGCAGGTCGCGGCGGGCGCGTTCGAGGGCGCGCTGCGGCGCGTGCATGTGCCGGATGCGCCGGGAGCGCACGCAGAGCCCGTGCGGATGCTTCGCGAGATCGCCGCGGGGCGCGACGTTGACGCCAAGCAGCTGCCCGCGACGTTTGGCGCGCTCGGTCAGCAGCGCGGCGGTCGGCATGTATGACGCGCGACTGACGCGCGCTCCGTACGCAGCGGCTGCCGTCGCGGCAATGACCGTGCCGAACGATGCGGCTGCGGTTGCGATCCTTTTGGCGCCGCACGTCGCGATGCTGCTGCTCGCGGCTGAGATGACGTCCGTGCGGCGCGCGCTCGCCCGCGTGCTCGACGAGTGCGCGCGGCACGCGGGGGCGGCGACCGAGACCGCGCTGGCCGAGGCCGTGGAGCGGCATTGCGCGTCAGTCGAGGTGGCATGTACGGCGCACGGTGGCGAGCAGGGCGTGCCAACGCGCGGCCTCGACACGCTCGTCAACGTCTGCACGGGCGAGTCGGCGCTGCTCGTGCGCGTGGTGCTGCTGAGGCTGCTGGACGTGCTCGGGCGGTGCATCCATGCATGTGCGCGCGCCCTGCTCGAGGAGGAGCGCGAGCGGACGGCAGAGACGCGGCGCAGCGACGGCGACCGCAGCATGGGCGTGTTTCTGTGCGCCAAGGCGCTGTCGCAGCTGCTTCGCCTGGGGCGCGACGAGGTGTGGACCTGGCTGCGCTCGGCCGCGGACGGCGATCGCGACTGGACGGCGGTCTTTGTCGAGTTCTGGCGCGGCACGATCGCCTGCGCGGCGCTGTCGGTCGACGCGCTCTTCACGTGCATGTTTGTGCACGCGCACCTGCTGCTGCGCACTCTCGCACCGGGCGCATTCGTGTCGGCGTGGCTGGGCGAGCAGCGCGCACGAGCAGCGGGGCTGGTGCGCCGCGACGCGCGCGCGCACAAGCGTGTGCTGACACTCGAAGCGCGCGGCGCAGGGCGAGCGCGGCGACATCGTCGTGGCCGTCGCGATCAGGGTCTTCCTCGCCGTCGCCACGCCGGCGGTCCTGCTCTCTCCCGGCCCGCAGGGCGCACCCGGCACGGCGCTCGCAGCGGTCGTAGTGGCGGTTGTGCAGCTGTGCGCGGACGGGGCCACGGGCGGGACGACGGCGCAGCGCAACGTCGCGATGCTCGCGCTCATCGACGTGCTCGAGGCCGTGCGCGCGCTGGTCGCCGATGGCAGCGCGTTGGCGCGTGAGTGTGTGGCGACCTTTGACCGCGACTGGGGCGCCCACTTTGCCGCGTTGCTGCGCGCGCACTGGGAGGATCCGGCTGAGGGTGTCGCGGCCAAGGTGCAGATGGCGTTCGAGCTCTTTCTCAAGCTGCAGCACGCGCTCGACGGTGGCGGCGCTGCGCCCGGGACGCGCCTGCAGCGGCTGCTGCATACGCACATCACGATGCAGGTGCGTGTCACGCAGCGCGCCTGCCTGTTTGCGCGTGACCGGGCTCGCGCAGGACGAGAGCAAGGCGCGCTTCCAGCCGCTGCGCATGTTGTTCGAGTACTTTCCGGCTTACGAGGTCGTGCTGCACCAGCCGCACGTGCTGCGTGAGCACCTGTGCGCGCTGCGGTGAGCGGCTGTGGGCTGTGGGCGAACGCTTCATGTGCTCACGGCTGCGTCACAGCGACACGCGACTGGTCACGACGTGCTCCGAGACCATCCTGAGCCTGCTGGGCCGCTACCTCAAGCACTGCCGCGCGCAGGGCTCGGACGCGGACGAGGCCGTGCGCCGCTGGGAGGCCGCGTGGCAGCCGCTCGTTGTTGCGAGCCTGTGCAGCGAGCGCGGCGACGGCGAGCTGCTGCGGCGGCACATCGTGGCGTACCTTGTGCCGGGGCTCGTGCGGCAGGATGCGGGGGCGATGGGGCGGCTGCTGCTCGCGCTGGCCGGTGCGCCTTATCGCGCGGTAGTGGTTGCGCTGCCGTCTCACGCTCGGGCACAGGTGCCGCGAGCGACGGCAATGCCGCCGCGTTTGAGGCGCTCGTAGCGACGTTGAAGGAGGGCCGCGTGGCTGGCCTCCTCGGCGCGGAGGTGTTTTCTGCGGGCCACAGTCCGACGACGCTGCCAGTGGCGCTGCTCACGCAGGCGCTGCACCACGCGTCGGATGCGGTGCGCGCCGACGCGATGAGCTTTCTGTGCTGGAGCAAGAAGACCAAGGTGCCGCGGCGCGTGTCGTCGTCGTCGTCGTCGTGGCCGGCTAACGGCGTGCGTGCGTGCAGGACCCGTTTACCGAGCAGGAGCTCGCGTGGATCCGTCTCGGTCTGCCCGAGTGCATGACGTCGGCCTCGCCAGACTTTCGCCACCGGCTGGTGTGCGCGTGTGCGAGTGCGTCGTGGCCGCTGTGCTAAGCGCGTGCGCAGGCCGGGCTTTGGGAGCACCTGCTGACGCGCTTCCGCGACTCGCTTGCCTCGACGCTGAAGGAGCAGCGCGATCTTGAGCGCGCCCCGTCGTCGGACAACGCTGTGCGTGCTCGCTCGCGTGGACGTGTTGCGTGGTCGCTGAGATTGCCGTCGCAGGTGCGCGCGCGAGAGCTCGCGGACACCGTTGAGCGGTACTGCGCCTTTGCCGGAGCCGTGGTGGACGTGCTTGCGGGCTCGCTGTACCCTGGCGTGCCGTTCCAGCGCTCTGCGACGGCACTGAGTCTGCTGCGACGTGTGCTCGAGGTGCGTGCGAGCGTTTGGTGCGGCGCAGACCGCGGTTTAGCGTGGCTGCAGATGCTCGCAGGCATGCTGGTCCCGCTGCAGCACCGCTCGCTCGATCTGCCGTGGCCTGCGGGGCTGAAGGCGCTGCATGCCAGCCCTGCGCTCAGCTGGGCGCTGCTCGACCGACTCGTGCACGATAGCTTTGACCGCAACCGCGTCGCCGCGCTAGAGGCGCTCGAGCGTGCGTGCTACATGCGCGGCGAGCTCGGTCGCTGACGCGGCGCTTGCAGATGCACCGCGACCACTGTCCATCGCGCCGACACGGGACGATGCAGCGGCCCTATGCGGCACCGCTCTGCGCGTGCTGCGCAGCGTGCGCGGCCAGGAGAGCGACGGCGGGGCGCAGCTACTGCGCTTTGTCTTTGCACACTACGTACGCGGCCTAGCCTGGCATGTCCCGCTGCCCGGCGCGGCCCCGTCGACAGCCACGTCGGCCGGTGCGCATCGGGCCGTATGACCGTGCACGATCGCGCTGACGCGCGTTCGCTCGAAGCCGCGTCGTTCGTGTCTCAACTGGTGGACCTGCTGCACGCGCAGGTGGCCCTGGCGGAGCGCGATCTGAACGCCGCGAGCGAGGCCGCGCCAATGTTTGGACTGCTGGCGGCGCTGCGGTGCGTGCACGTCGAGCAGCTGCAGCGCCACTGACGTTTGTTGCGTTGCGCGACGGCAGGTATATCATCGGCGACATCGACTTTGGCCGCGCCGAGGCGGGCGCGTCGTGGCGCTCGGTTGTGCGTGAACACGTGTGCGTGCAGGCTCGCTGAGTAACAGCACTCCGGCCAACAGGTCGTGCGGCTGCTGGACGTGACGCGGCGCGTGATCGACGTCGCGCGTGTGCCGCTGTCGCACGCGTCTCCGGAGGGCAACGACGGCGATGCCGACTATGGCGACGGTGATGCCGACGATGACCTCGACGGCGACGACGGCGGCCCGGGCCCGCGTCACCAGGTGGTCAACTCGTGCTGCTGGCGGTCGATCAAGGAGGCCAGGTGCGGTGCCTCGCGCGCCGCGCGCGCACGTCCCGCTGACGCCGACGCCGGTGCCAGCCTCGTCCACGTTAGCCTGGCGTGCAACGTGCCGCTCGACGGCCAGGTGGCGTCGTGCGGGCGCAGACATCTCGCTGCTGAACCGGGCGCCCGCTCAGGAGCGCGCCATGCTGCCTGAGGAGCTCACGGCGGTCGGCGAGCTGTTCATCTCTCTGCTGTGCGAGCTGCGTCACTTTGGCGCAATCGCGGTGCGGCGCGCGCGTCACACGTGTCGTGTACCGCTGACGTTCACGCACGCAGAGTGTCTACGGGGCGTTCGAGCAGGTCAACCGTGCGCTGTTTGCCTCGCCGTGGGCGTCGATGCGCGCCCTGCCGTCAGCGTGGCTGAAGGTGTGCGCGCGAGCCTGAGAAGGCTTGCAGGCTGACACGCATCGGCCCTTGCAGCGACTGCTGGGCGTCGCTGCTGGTGCGATGAGCGTCTCGATCACGCGCCGCTCGGCCGGCCTGCCGTTTGCGCTGCTGGCGATCCTGGCAAGTGAGCCGTACACGCTCACGGTGCCCAAGGTGCGCCCGCGAGACCCGGCCGGCGCTCTGCGCTGACGACGCCTGCGCAGGCGCTGCTACCGCAGGCGATGCACAGCCTCTTTGCGCTCGCGAGGATGCCGCTTGCGGCCGACTACGACCAGCGCTTGGATCTGCCGCAGGTGCACGTGTACAACATCCTGCGTACCGTGTTCCGCGACTCGGGCCTGGCGACGCACGTGCTGCCCTTCATCGCCGAGGGCATCATGCTCGCACTTACGGGCTTCCGGTCGGCCAGGTGCGCTGTGCGGCCGCTGCGCACCGCCAACTGAGGGGTGCCGCGGCGCAGCTGGGCCGTGCGCAACTGCGCAACGATGCTCTTTGCCGTCGTCTGTACGCGCATCTTTGGCACGACGCGCAACACGGCGGCCAAGGGCGCCGACGCCGTGACTGCCGCGAGCTTCTTCGAGCGCTACCCGGCCCTGCACGACTTCCTGCTGGCGCGGCTGGGCGAGGCAGTGCAACGGCTCGTGGCCGTCGGCGCGAGCGCCAGCGACGGTCTCGACGCGTCGCTATTCCCGATCCTGGCGCTGCTGTCGCGCCTGCAGCCGCGCTTCGCTTCAGCCGAGGAGGGCGAGGCGGACCTGGCGGGCTACGTCACGCTCGTGTCGGCCTGCGCGCGCAGCCACATCTTCCAGGTGTGCGGGCCAACGCCTGCAAGCGGGATGAGCCTGACTCGCCGCGTGCACAGGTGCGCGCGATGGCGGCCCGCACGCTCGCGGCGCTGGTGGCGAGCCAGGATGTGCTTGCGGTGTCGCGCGGCCTCGCGCAGCACGTGCTCTCGGACGCGCGCAACCGTCGGCACGGTATGCTGCTGTGCCTGCACGCGCTGCTCGAGGCACACCTGCCGCTAGTGGCGGCGCGCGACACCGGCGCGGCGAATGAGCTGGTGCGCGAGGCGGTGCACGCACGTATCGTCGCAAACGTGCCGGCGCTGCTGACGGACCCGTGCGACTTTGTGCGGGCGGCGCTGGTGGACCTGCTGCGCTTTGCGTTGCTCACCTGCCCGTGGCGTGCGGGCGGTGCGGCCGCACTGGCCCTTGCGCCGCTCGCCTTCCTGGACGCGGACGTGGTCGAGCAGACCGACGTGCCCGGGTCGGCGCTGGCTGCCGAGGCGTGCGCGGTGGCGCAGCTCGACTGGGCGATCGCAGCCGCCGACGGGTCGGTCGTGACCGAGCGCGTGCTTCGCGCGCTTCGCCACAAATCGTACGAGGTGCGCCTGGCAACGACGCGGTGGTGCCTCGCCCACGTCGACTCGATCGGGTGCGTGTGTGCGTGTCCCGCGACCCTGCAACCCCGGTTTGCTGACGCACGGCTCGCGCAGCCGTGATGCGGTGGCCGCAGCCGTGGTCGACTGCCTGCTCGGCAACGAGCCGCACCGCGAGTGTGCCGCCTCGCTGCTCGCGCTCGCGGCGGCGCTGCTCGCGGCCGGGCAGGTGGCGGCCGACACCGCCTGGGACCGGCTGCTGCAGCGGCAGCTGGAGCGCGTCGTGTCGGCCGACGTGGCGTTCTCGGAGCGCCTCGCGTCGCTGCCGCTGATCGGGCTGCTGGCCGTGCGCGCCACTGGCGCGACTGAGACGCGCGTCGTGGACGTGCTCGAGCGCTACTCGGACGAGCGCGAAGTGCGGCTCTGCTAGTGTGTTGCGGGAGGCTCACTCGCCGCCAGGCACACCCGTGTCGCGCCGCAGCGGTGGAGGGCCTTGCGCGAGCGTGGCCGCGCTTGCTGCAGCCAGAGGGAGCCGTGTATGTGCGGACGGCGTTTGTGCTCGTGCGGCTGCTGCAAGACGACGAGGAGGACGTGCGGCTCGAAGCGGCGACGTGTGCCGCGGCCTGGCAGCGCTGTTCGGTGCGCGCACAGCTGTGCAAGGTACCGCAGACTCTCATACGCGACGCAGCCTGTGAGCGTGCCCTTTGCGCTGACCATGGTCTACGACGCCGTAGCGAACGCCGCACGACAGTACACAGCAGTGCGCGAGCCGCTGCGCACGGAGCTGGTGACTCGGCTGCAGAGGCTGACGCGCAGCGACGAGCGGACGCGTGGGTGCTGACGCGAGTTACGGGCGGTATGCTGATCGCCGGTCGCAGTGGCCGAGCTGCTGGACGGTGAGCTGCACCCGTCGCCCAAGCTGTTTTACCACGAGGAGCCCAACGTGCACCGCGAGCCCGTGGTCGAGACGCAACTGTTGGCGCACTGCCTCGCGAGCATCAGCGACGTGGCGCCGCTGCGGTGCGATGCCGCATGGCGACGGCAGTCGGCGTCCGTAACGCCTCGCCGCACAGAACACAAGACGCAGACGGCTTCTTTGCGTCGCTCGAGGCCGCGCTCGCGGCCGTGGCGTCGGAGGCGGCGGCGACGGCGACGCTCCTGGACGCACTGGCGATGCGCGAGCGCGTCTTCCTCGCGCTTGACCGCTGCGTGCACGCGGCCGAGGTGGGCGCGCGCGTCGGCGAGCGGCGCGGTGCGTGCGCATGCGCGGTCGTTGGCTGCGCCAGCTGACGACGCGCGGCCGGCCACAGAACGTCTGTGGGCGCTGCTAGGACGCGCACAGGCCGCGCTGCCGCCGCTGTTGCTCCCGCTCCTGGTCAGACTGGTTGCGGGCGAGGCCTCACCGGCGCACACGCTCCGCATCGCCCTGTAGCTTTGTAGAGGAAACTGGTCTAGTTACAGCTGACACGGGGGCTTTGGGGGGGGCATGACCGTGAGGGGATGCGAAGGAAGTCTACAACGATGCTGGGAGGACGTCGGGCCCGCGCGCGCGCTGTCTTGGTCAGCGCTGCAGCGTCGGGCCAGCGGCAAACTGATAAATGTCGGCGAAGCCTCTCCGACGCCCCGTCGTCTCGAGGTACACCTGCGCCTCGCGGCTGACCTGCAGCTCGGACTTGTACTGCTCGACCGCGCGCTTGGCCTCGTGCAGCGCGCCGCAGTTGCAGCACGACGGGCACGAGGGCTCTGCGGCGCGGATGGCGTCAGCGGGGCGGGTATCGGCGGCGAGGGCGGCCCGCGACGCACCACCGCAGAGGAGCTTGCGCTTGGCCGGCGGCTCAACTGCTGCGGCTGCTGCTGCGGCCGCGGCCATGAAGCTGAGCAACACGTCCGAGTCGCTGCTGCGGAGCGGCTGCTGGTGCTGCTGCTGGTGCTGCTGCGGTTGCTGCGGCTGCGGCGGCGCTGGCTGCTGGTGCGGGTGCTGCAGCTGGTGCGGCGCGTAGTACTGGTGCGGGCTGAGCGCGGCGACCTCCATGTCGTCGCTGATGCTCATGCTGTCGTTCGTCGTCGTCGTCTTCGCCCTCTCGCCCCTCTCGCTCGCTCGCTCGCTCGCTCTCGCGCCCCCACGCCGCCCGCCGAGCCCGGTCCCGGTCTCCTCGCGCGCCTGCGGAAAACGTTGCGAGAGAGCCCTTGCGCCCGGTGTTATTGCCGCCTCTCGGGTGAACGGGCGCGGATTCCCCCAGTCGCCGAGGTGTGCGCAGCCGCGGCGGCAGGCCCCTCAGGCACCAGGAAAGACGGAGAGGCGCGGGGCCACAGACAGCACTGGCGCGCGCGCAAGCGGGAGAGGGGGCCAGGGGAGGGGGCGACCGGAGGAGGCCTCGACCGCGAAAATCGCGACGACGAAACGAGCAGCGGCTCACCCCACCAGCGACGCCGGCGCGACCGCAGACCGGGGCCGCTGCCGGTCGCCGCCGCGGGGCGCGTGCATGCCTGTCGCCGGCGCAGCGCGGATATTGGGGGCGAGGCGCGGTGGCGGCGCCGGGGCAGCGCGCGGTGGCGTGAGAGGGCAGGCAGCGTGAAAAACGAGAAAACTCTTTCCGACCGAGGCAGCGCAATCAGCAACGCAATCATCCCGCACCCAGCGTGGCCGCGGATGGTCATCAAGGTTCTGGCGGTCGACGTGCGCCTGCGCCACGACGAGACCCGCGCCGCGCTGGCGCTGCTGCGCGACACGGCGCGCAACGAAGGCGGCACCGGGGCCGGCCGCGCGCGACGGCTGCGGAAGCGCGGGTCGGTGGGTGCCGTGACGGCCCGCGCGACGACCGACGCGCGCAGCCACGAGGGCGCCGTGGTCACGGTGGTGCGTGGGCGTGCGCAACGCCCGGCCCCGTGGCTCAGAGCTGCTGCAGCTCGCGCACGCGCCCAACGTGGACGACGGCGGCGCGGCCTCGCGCGGCACGCTCCTCACAGCCTCGACCCGCACACTCAACATGTGGCAGTGCACGACCGACGCCCAGCCGCTCCGCATCGTCGCCTCGCACAGCCTCGCCGAGCCGCCCGTCAGCGGCTGCGCGCTCGGACCGGCCGGGCCGGTGCTGCTGTCGTCGCGCGGCAGCCTGCGCCTCGTGCGGCTATTCGCGCGCGCCGGCAGCGAGCCCGACATGCGCCTCGACGCGCCGCTGCCCGTCATCGGCGTGAGCCAGGTGCCGCCCGCTGCCGCCACTTCTCACTCTGGCTAGCATTCACCGCGCGCGGCAGCTGGTGGCGCTGGGCGAGCTGTCTCCCGGGCTCGTGGCCGCGAGCATGGCGGCGCGCCTGATGCTGCTGCAGCCGACGGCCGACGGCACCACAGTGCCCGTCGGCACGCACGGCGTCCCGATCAGCTGCGTGCGCTGGCTCGCGCCGCAGGGCGCCCTCGCGAGCGGCGACAAGCAGGGCACGTGGTGCTGGCCGATGGCTGCGTGCGCACACACGCACCAACAGCGCTCGCGCAGGGAACGTGTGCCTGTGGGACGTGCGCAACCGGGGCGGGGCGCCGGCCGCGCAGTTCCACACGGTCGCGGGCGCGGGGCCGTCGACGCTTACCGTGACGGCGATTGAAGCGCTGAGCTCGTCGCTGGTGGTGCGCGCGGCACCATCGCCGGCTGCGGCGCGCACGCGAGACTCAGTGTGAAGTGCGCAGATGTTGGGCAGCGCGAACGGGCGCATCGAGGTGTGGGACGTGCGCAACACGGCCGCCGTCTTTGCGACCTTTGCCATCGACGACAGCGCCATCCTCAGCCTGCGCCTCAGCCCCGAGCGCGACTTGCTCGCCGCGGCCACGCTCACGAGCGGCGTGCTCTGCGCCAACCCGGCCGACATGCACTTTGTCAACGCCGCGGCGGTGCCGGACCGCGAGCACTACAACGACTTTGTATGGAACCCGCGCATCGGCGCGCCGCCGTCGTTCTACGCGAGCCGCCTTGATGGCGCCGTGAGCCTATTTGATGTCGCTGTGGCGGCCAGTTGAGCCTCCTCATTCGTATACGCGTGCTCTACTGCGAGATGGTGCTGCACGGCCCCGAGCGCCTCAAGCACGCCTTCGAAATGCTCGGCCTCGACCTGCAGCGCACGCTGCTGGCCTTGTGATCCGAGCGCGGCCGGCCTCTCCCTCCACTTCCTGGTGCGTGCGCCCGGCTGGTGCAGAACAGCACGGCATTGACTAGCGTACAGGCAGTTTGTATGCCAACGGGTTCAGCACAAACTTGCCATTGCCCAGGTGGACGATGTGGATGCGGCGCACGATCGAGTCGGTAAGGATCACGCAGCGCTCGCCCTCGCGCAGCCACTTGTGCCGGCCCGCGGTGCTGGGCGTGTCGACTTCGAACCACCGCACTAGGGCCAGGTCGCGGCCGTCGTTGCAGCGGAAGAGCGCGATCAGTCGCGCACACCGCTGCCCCTGAGCGCCCGCGTCGACCTCGACATCATCGTGCCGGGGAGAGCCATGGAACTTGACGGCCGCGTGGACCAGCTCGCGCTTCATCAGACGCAACGTGCGGCTGACCGTCACGGTGGTGCCGCGCAGCAGCTCCGTGTGCTTCACCGGCTCGCGCACTCGGCGACGGTCGATCGCAAGCAGATCAATGGTCGTCATGGTCCAGCTGCTGGCTTACGATGCGGTTCTGCTCGGGGCCCTGGTCCTTCTTCTCCCTCTCGCTGTCGTCCTCCTCCGCCCTCTCGTCCTGCGCGTCGTCGCCGTCGCTCGCTGCGTCGGGCACTAGGTGAGCGAGGTGCTCACGCCGCACGACGTCGCGCGCGACCTGCACGGCTCGGCGAAGCCCGTCGCGGCCGTCGGCGCCTCGTACGGCCAGTGTATCTGCTGCGCGAACGTCGGGTCGCGCAAGAAGCGTTCCCGCAGCACGGCCCACGCGTCGGCGCGGACGAGGGCGGTCTTCGACAGCGTGGTGCCGTTCTCGCGTTGGCGGTGCGCGGGCGCTTGTACTTGTGTGATGCGGTCGTCAACTCGTCCTCGATCTCGCCCATCAGCTCGGCCGGGAGCGGCTCAGGCAAAGGCCCCTGCTGCTCGTGGTAGACGTGGTGGGCGTCGTAGTGGTTCTGGAGCGGGCCGTACTTGGCGTCCCGCCAGAGTTTGTCGCATAGGCTGCACCCGGGGAAGGGCTCGATCGTCCGTGACATCCCCGACGCCTGCTGTGTGCGCGCGTGCGTTGCGCCGCCAGTCTGCCACAACGTGCGCGGCGTCGCTGCATGCGCGCTGCTGCCACACGAAGCCACAGCGCACGGTCGCCCGTCCGCGCCGCGCCGCGACCCCACGAGAGCAGGCGCGGGTTCCGCTGAGCCCGGTGCGGACAGCACGTGTTTTCTTCTCAATGTAATCGGCGGCGCGCACAGCGAGGTCACCAGTCGCTCTCGACGTAGTCCTTGAGAAACACGCCGTGAAGCGGCGCACCGTCGCTCAGGCCCGAAAAGACCGGGTCGAGCACGCGCGCGGCCGCGTCAATCTCGTCGATCGGCGTCTGGCGCGCCCGCGTGCGTGAGCGACGCACAGACGCCGTCGTCAAAGCAGCGAGTGAGCGCACCTGGAAGTTGTGCTTCTCGGCCGCGTCGCTGTATCGCGCGGCGCATCAGTGAGCGCGCACGGGATCGCTAGGACCGCACCGAGCCTTCTCGAGTGGGTTCTCGTCGTTGATCCAGCCCGTGTCGACCTGCCGCGCGCGGACGCCTGCATGAGGCCCGCGACGCCCTGGCCCTCCGCGCCCGCACCGCCGTCATGTAGATGCACGACTGGGCGTAGTCGGCCGCGCTCGTGCGCGTCATCATGTTGAGCGCCGCCTTGGCCATGTTGGTGTGCGGGTGCGTGGGCATCTTGTGGCGGTAGAATTTGCCTGCGCGCGTTCCCCCGGGAGCGTCGTCAGCGGTACACCACGCACAGCGCGCAGAAACGCACCCTCCATCGCGCTCACGTTGACGATGAACCGGTTGGTCTGCACAGTGCGCCGTCAGCGGTGCGCATGCTGCGTCGACGGGGGGATGGACGCACGTGCGGGCTCTTGAGCATGAGTGGCTTGAGGCGCCCGTTGAGCACAAACGGCGCAATCGCGTTGATCGAGAACACCTCGACCACCTCGGGCGTCTGCACTTCCTCGAGCTTGAGCAGCCAGCTGTTGGTGCGGCGCAGGTCGAGCTGGACGTGGGCCGCGGCGTGAGCGGCCCGCAGGGACCGCGCGCGTCCGCCCACCTGCTGCTGGTTGACGTCGTACACGTTCACGGGGAACAGCGACGCGTCTGTCTGTGTGTCCTCGGCCATGAGCGGCAGCTGCGACAGCACCGCCGAGGGCACCTGCCGCGGTGCCATCAGCGCTCCGGGAGCGGCGTCTGTGGCGCGCGCGCACACACACCTCTGCCAGCGGCGCAATGACGGCTGCGCTCGGCGTCGCAACTTGCGCTGAGGCGTCCGGATAGTCGATCGCCGCGCTGGCCGGCGTCGGGTGCGACACGTAGTGCGCGTCCAGCAAGGCGCGCGCTTCGGGCGTGAGCGTGCCGCTGTGCTCTGGCGGCAGGTCAGCGTCACGCGCGGCCGGCCAGCCGCCCCTCGCACCGAGCTCGCGGCTCATCAGGTGCTTGAAGAACACCGGCGGGCGGCGGACGGTCCTGTGCGACTCGGTTGAGGCTGCACGCGACGCGACCCCGCACGCACGCACTGGCACGCATTGTTGATGATCACGTCGAGATACGGGAAGCGCTGGCTGATGGTGGCACAGAGGCTGTAGCGCGTAAGCGTAAGTCTCACGTGGGCTAGCTGCACGGGCTTGCACCGCACCGCTCGAGCGAGGGCAGGTTGCGCAGATCCACGCCGTAAACGTGCAGGCGGTCGCGCCACGCCGCAAAGTCCTCCTCGCGCGTGAAGCGCAGCGCGGCGTCGTGCGGGAAGCGCGTGGTGACGATGACCGTCGCGCCCGCGCGCAGCAGCTTGAGGGCGATCTGGTTGCCGATCTTGACGCGCCCGCCCGTCACGAGCGCGATGTAGCCGCGCATGTCGGCCGTCTGCAGGCGCTTGCGGTAGTTGAGCTGGGCGCAGGCCTCGCACAGGCTGTCGTAGAAGAAGTGCAGGCGGTTGTAGCGCCCCTTGCAGACGTAGCAGCCGCGCGTGCGGATGAGCGTCGCGTCGTCGCTGCCCGTGGCGGCCGCCCCGGTATCGCTGTCGGTGCTTTGGCTGCCCGCGACGCCGTCCATCGCATCCGCGGCCGCGAGCGACGCCGGCAGGGCGAGGGGCGCCGCGGGCAACGCAGCCGCGCCGTCCGGGATGAGCGGCAGCGCAGCGCCGTCTGGCCCGATGGCCGTCTGCAGCTTGCGCAGGGCCTCGAGGCGGCTTGCACGGAGCGCGCGCGAGTTGGTCGCGTTACGGTCGAGCGCTGGCAACGTGCACGTGCACGTGGGCGCGTAAGCGTGCGGCGCCTGCGATTGCATCACCACGTGCCTCTCGCGCGCTGCTGCTCCGCGCTCGCCAGGCGCCTGCGCACGAGGCGCTGCTCGTAGTCGGCCGGCGAGCTCGCGCCGCGGTAAAAGCGCGCCAGATGGTCGTCTACGAACGGCTGCAGCGCGCGCCGCAGCTCGCGGTACCTGGGCGACTGGCGCGCCTCGCGCGTGGCCTGACTGAGCTTTCGCAGCACCTGATCGCGCACGTTGGCTCGCGATGCGAGGGCCCGCGTAGCGCACGCACGGCCAGGGCCGCCACCACGTCCTCCTCGCGCGGCTCGCTGGGATCGGCCGGCGCGACCGCCGTCGCCACGTCTTTGTCGGCCATCACTTGGCACCAACTGGCCAGCGAGCCTGACACACACACACACACACACACACACACACACACACACACACACACACACGCACACAAGCATGCGGCCCCCCTTCAGTCTGCCCTGGACCGCTTCTTGCTGTGGTCCTCGGTGCTGTTGCGCCCGGTCCCGCCCGCGCCCGCGTGCACGCCGACGGCCGCGCCGTTCTGCGCCGCGCCGGCCTGCGCGCCCGCCTGCGCACCGGGCACGAGGACGACGCCGGCCGTGATCATGGCCGACTGCAGCTGCTCGACGCGGGCCTTGTACGAGTTCAGCTCGGCGTTGAGCAGCTCGATCTGCGTCAGCAGCGCGCGGTTCGTGTCCTTGAGCTGCTCTGTCGAGCGCTCGAGGTCCTGGTAGTACTGCTGCTTGCGCTCGCGGCACCGCTTGGCCGCCACGCGGTTCTTCTCCTGCCGCAGGCGCGTCTTGTCGCGCTTCTCCTCCTCGGTCAGCCTCTTGTCGCTCGGGCTCTCAACCTCGTCGACGGGGCTCGAGACGGAGAGCACGGTCTCGGCGGCGGCGGCCGTCATCCTCCTGCTAGGCCGCACGCGCGCGCGCGTGAGTCTGCCTGCACGGCGGTGGCGCGCAGCAGAGCGGCGGTGCAGCAGTGCGCAAGACCGTTGCAAACTGCGCCGCGCCGAGACAAGTGCGGCCAGCATCAGCGAACAGCAGCGGGCAGCGCGCAGCGGGCACGGCGCGCCACATGAATGGCGGCGGCCACGGTCACGCGCGCGCGCACACGCACACACACACACACACACACACATACACACACACGAGGCGCGAGGCTACGCGGGCCAGGCCGCGCAAAAAGGTGCGTCCGGGCGTGACGACAAGCTGACGTATCCGAGTGACGTGGCGCAGGCAAAGGAGAAGGCGATGTGCGTATGAGCGATATGGCTGTTGACAGTTAGCTGCGCCGCACCCGTTGATCATGGTCCGTGGCGTCCGTGGTGTCCGGCCCGGCTCACGACCCCGCGCGCGCAGTCGGTGACGCTCAAGACAGACCTGGGCGACATCAAGATCGAGGTGTTCTGCGAGGCCGTGCCGCGCACCGCCGAGGCAGGCGTCGCCCGCGCGAACGAGCACATTGGCGCTTGACCCGTGCTGCGCAGAACTTCCTCGCGCTCTGCGCCAGCGGGTACTACGACGGGTGCATGTTCAACCGGTGCGCGCCGCACGCGCGTGCCGGCCGCCCTGGGCGGATGGCCTGACGTGCTTGCGACTCACAGCAACATCAAGGGCTTCATGGTCCAGACGGGCGACCCGACCAACACGGGCAAGGGCGGCGACAGCATCTACGGGCGCAAGTTCCCGGACGAGTTCCGCGCGACGCTCAAGGTGGCGCCCTCGCTGCCGACGCCCAGCCATCCGCTCACCCGTCCGCGCACCAAAGCACAACGCGCGCGGCATTGTGTCGATGGCCAACGGCGGGCCCGACACAAACGCGTCGCAGTTCTTCATCACCTACGCCAAGCAGTCGCACCTTGACAACAAGTACACGGTCTTCGGCAAGGTCATCCACGGCATGGACACGCTCGACGCGCTCGAGAAGCTCCAGGTCGACGACAAGTACCGGCCGGTGCAGGTGCGGCCTGTGCTGGCTGTGCGCGGGCAGGGCCGTGCTGACGGGCCGTGTACGGGGCAGCCCGTGCGCATCCAGAGCGTCGTCGTGCACGCCAACCCGATCGCGTCGAGCGAAGCATACTAAGAGTACGTACATTGTACTGGACACCGTGATGGCAGCGAAAGAGACATGTACGCAGTGTGGGGACGCGCCCAACGCGTGCGCGGCTGACGGCCCGCCGCCTGCTGTCGCCTGCGCAGCGTGCTTCGGCTGCAAGAAGGCCTTCACGGCCGACAACAAGGCCGGCGTGACGTACACGCTCGAGGCGCTCGGCCACCGCTACCACCGCGAGTGGTGCGTGCCGCACCGTCTTGTTGACGCTCGCGCGCGCTCACGCGCACCGGCCGCTCGCAGCCTCAAGTGCGCCAAGTGCGGCAAGGGCCTGTGGAGCGAGGTGCTGTGCAGCGTGCGCAGCGGTCGCCGCCGAGATCCTCACGGCCGCGCGCGCCCGCAGGAGCTGTTTGAGCTCGCGGGCCAGCCGAGCTGCAAGACGTGCGCCAACAGCGGCACCGACACGACCAAGTACGTCTCGTGCAAGGGCTGTGGGTGCGTCTGGGCGGCTGTGGCGGAGAGGCGACGGCCGACGCGCGACGACGCAGAAAGCAGATCAGCGGCTCGCACCTCAACGCGTGGGGCCACCGCTGGCACAACGTGCGCCGGCACTCGCGCTCACGGCCGCGTGTCTCACCCGCGCGCTGTCGACACAGGAGTGCGCCGTGTGCGCGCACTGCAAAAAGCGCATCGAGGGCGCTGAGGGCTTCTTCGACGACGACATCAACAAGCCCGTGCACCTGGCCTGTCTGCGATGAGCCCGTGTTGTCGCTGTCATCGCTTTCGCCGGGCGACGAGGAACTCGCGCATGAGCTCGACCACGCGTTCGACCACGGCCGGGTGGCTCACGGCATGGGCGAGGGCACGCGCCACATCTCCGTCGTCGTCGTCGTCGTCGTCGTCGTCGTCGTCGTCGTCGTCGTCACGTCGCCGCCGCCGCTTGCTCGCAGCAGCGCGCGGCCCGAGCGCGTCGGCCAGCAGCCGCCAGTCGTCCGCCTCGCTGCCGAGCGTCTCGCCCGGGTTGACCACCAGCGCGCGCCCGTTCAGCGCCAGTGCCGCGCACGACCGGTCCAGTGTCCCGACCAGGTACCGCGTCACGGCCTCGCCCACGCGCGCCTCGCTGTCTTTTGGAAGTTCGAGCCACTGGTTGACCGAGACGCTCACGTCACCGGGCGCGTCGCACGCCACAAAGTGCCACCAGTGCCGCGGCACGAAGAGCACGTCGCCCGCTGGTGCGTTTGCGCGTGAGTCAGCGCCTGCGGCTGCCAGCGGCACGCGCACCGTCGAGGGTGATCTGCACGGGCGCCGCGCCGGCGTAACGCGGGAAGGCCGCCAGGTCGGGCTCAGGCGGGTGCACGCACGCAAACACGGTCGACTCTTCGTACGGCAGGCGCGTCGGGTAAAGCCGCGCGCCCTCGCCCGGCGGGTACAGCCACCACGTCTTGCGGCCGTAGAGCTGCACGGCGACGTTACAGCCTGGGCGCGGTCGTCGGCTTCGCGTCTCTCGCGCTCGGGCTGGCGCACGCACCATACACGTCGTAGTGGCACGGCGTGAATGCGCCCGGGCTGCTGCCGATCCACGTCGCGCAGTTCTCGTGCCGCGTCGGTAGGCTGAGCTCGTCCCAAGCGAGGCGCGCGCGCACGTCGGCCGCGTCTCGCCACAGCTCGCTCACGTACAGGTATGACGCGTACGCCCACCACCGCTCGCGCGGGAAGCGCGTCTGCAGCTGCCGCACGCCGCCGTCGCCGCCGGCGCCGTCGCCGTCCCCGGTCATCCAGCCGAGCAGCGCGTCCAGGCGGCAGCGCACGTGCGTCGCGTCGCCCTCGATCCGTCCTCTCCCCGGCGCGCGCTCCACGAAGCGCGCATCGACCTCGACCGCGCCGTGCGACCGCCGCAGCGCCGTAGGCGTCCACGCGGGCAGGTCCCAGCGCGCGCCGAGGGCGGCACGGTGCACGACGGGCGTTGGGCTCGCGAGATCGACCATTCGCAGCACACACAAACTGTTCAGCTGGCCATGCCTTCGACGTCGTCGTCGTCCGGCAGCTCGGCATCGTCGTCGTCCGGCGGAGCGTCCCGGTCGTCGAGCGTCATCTCGTCCAGCAGCTCGTCCAGCGTGACCTCGGGGAAGTCCTCCTCGGGCGCGGCGTCCGTGCCCGCGACCGACATCGTGTCGGCGGCCTTGGCGCTGGCGTCTGCGCGGGCATCTGTGAGCCGTGCGGTGCGCCCTGTGCACAGAACGCGCACCCTTGAACAGGTTGATGGCCGAGCGCAGCTCCTTGTCCTCCTCGAGCTCGCGCAGGAACTGCTCGTAGTCGTCGCTGCGATACACTGCAGTGAGTGCGCCGGCAGCGCGCCCTCAGCCGCTGCACGCACTCGCTCTTGGCCGCGTCCTTCTTGGCGCGCCCCCCGGCCGCCGCCGCGTCGCTCTCGGCCTTCTGCAGCCGCTGCAGCTTCCACGCGCGCGGGCGCTGCTTCTTGCGCCGATTGGGGTACGACTTCTTCACTAGCACCACGTCCGGCAGGTCCTTCTGGTTGAGCTTGTCAAAGTCCTCGTTGTTGAAGTTGGTCACGGTGAGGTCGTATCTGGCGCCGCGTGTCAGGCTCACATCGGCCTCGCGCGCGCAGGCGGCTCACCCGAACGCGTTGTCGCCCGCCTGGAGCAGGTGGCCCAGGTGCGTGCGCCCGTAGAACGTGACGTCGTTCTTGCCAAAGTCCGACAACCGCGCCACCTGCACGTCCGCGAGCACGTACTGAGACGTGAAGCCGTGTCAGGCAACGCCGAGCGACGGCATAGGGCTGCCCACCCGCCCGCGCGTCGGCCCAAGCGGCTCCACGTCGAGTACGACGTACTCGACCAGCTCCTTCGAGCTGGCCAGCGGCGGGAATGGCGTGCGCCAGTAGTTGGCCGTGCTGACCTCGACGGCTGGTGTGCGCTGTCAGACGTGTGCGGGTGCATGAGTGCATAGTGCGCGGCGCACCGTGCAGCGTCGCGGGGTCGATGAAGTGCAGCGACGAGCCGATGCGGTCGCAGACGAGCAGCGGGCTGCGCGCACGTGCACGGCGCACGGTAAGCTGAGAGCTGCGGGCGCGGCATTGTCGCGTTGTGCGCAGGCGCGCACTTGGTGCAGCCAAAGGCGTTGCGCATCTTCTGCGGGATGCAGACGATGTCGTGCTTGCAGATGGGGACGATCTCGGTCGAGATGGTGCTCTTGTAGCTGGCCGTGCTCGTGTGCTCGTCAAACGACACCAGCTCCTGCGACGACTTGGACCTGCCGCCACCACCGCGTCAAGGCACTTGTGCCCGTCTGCCCGTGCGCGCACCGCGTCGGCACCACGCCCTGCAGGAACTCGTTCAGCTTGACAGCTTGGTTGCGATGCGTGAAGAAAAAGTCGAGCCCGTCCGGCACCTCGCGGATGTTGGTCGTACCGCGGTGGATGCCGTGCTTGAGGATGAGCTGCTCGAGGTAGTAGAACGTGCGCTTGTGCGAGACCTGTGCGCCCCCGCGCGGTCAGCGCTGCGGCCGCACGCGCGCGCACGCCTGCGCAGTCGCACCTTTTGCCGCACTTGCACGACCGCGCGCCACGTGTCCTTGGCCTCGGTGCGGTGGCACGTCTCGCAGACCTGGCTCGCGACCACAAACTCGACCACAAAGGCCTGCTGCAGGATGGTCGACGTGAACACCTGTCGACACCGCGTGAGCGCCCCGTGCGCGGTGGTGCCGCCGTGAGGGCACCTCCTTCTGGATCGTCAGCTTGACCTTTACGCGCTTCGAGTGCGGCTCGGTCCAGACAAAGCCGGCGTCGATCAGCCGCACCTTGTTGAGACCGCGCATCTTCTTGAGGCAGAGCGAGAGCAGCTCGCGCGACTCGAGCTGGCAGGCCATCCACTGGTTTGGCGGCTGCAGGTAGCGCTCGCAGAACTGTGCGTGTCGCGTGGGCCGGGTTAGGTCAGCAGGCGCGGCGGGTGCGCATCGGGCGGCGCGCCTTGCACCAGTACAGTGTGAGCTGCTTGGGGATGCCCTCGGTGATGTCGACCTCGTTGCGGATGCAGTCGACGCACATGTTGGCCGCGTTGGGCGCGATGACCACGCCGCACTGGCAGCACAGGCTGCGGCGGCGTCGCATCGTCGTCGCGCGAGTGAGCGCTCACCGCCGCCCGCGCCGCCGCCGTGCTGCACCACGCACATGCGCTGCTCCGTCGCGGCGACGGTGATGTACTCCATGGGTGGCTGGCGCTGCTGCGGAGGCGGGGCGGCTGGCGGGACCAACAAAAGTGAGCAGGGCCGCGTGGCGCGTCTCTCGCGGCCATGGTTGCGCACTCGTCCGCGCCAGCACGGCCGTGCCTGCACACGCGCGCGGCGATGGGCACCGGCGGCGACGCGGGCGACCTCGGCTCGCTCTGGGACGTCGCGCACAAGCTCGTGCGCCAGCTCGACTCGAACCGGCAGCTGACGCAGCAGATCGTCGACCGCGCCAAGCAGCTACAGGTGCCGCGGCCGCGCGCGCTCTCGCGTCCGCCTGACGCAAACACGCTCGCGCTCGCGCTCGCGCCTCGCAGTCGGGCAGCGCGCCCTACCCGGTCGTCGCGGCGGTCCCGGTCGACGTTGGTGCGCGTCTCTCACCCGCTGCCCTGTGCGCGTGCTGCTCACGGCCGCGGCGACCGTGCAGAGGCCGCGCGCCAGGTCGACGACCTCAAGCTCCAGCTGTCGGTGCTCGCGTCAGAAAACTTTACGCTGCAGGAGACCGTGCGCGAGTACCAGGCGACACTGGACGTACTCATGTCCAAGCACCGCGGGCTGGCGGTGCGTGAGGTCGCTAAAGCGGCCCGCTCGTGCGCTCACACACGCACACACATATACACACGCGTCCCGCAGCAAAGCTGGCAGGCCGAGCGGGTGGACATGAACGCCAAGGCGATGGCCGCGGTCGTGCACGAGAAAGCGCGACGCGCGCGTGCCTGTGCGTGTGCTGCTGCTGACATGCAGCGCCGACCGCAGGAGATCAACGAGCAGCTGCGCGTCGAGAACCTGCGCCTGCGCGAGCGCATGCTGCACATGATCGGCGTTATGCGGCAGGCGGCGCAGGCCCAGGCCGACGAGGAGGCCGAGCTGGTGCGGCCCGCACTGGCTGCACGCGGCGCGCCGTTGACCGTGTTTCTGCGCAAACGCAGACTGAGGTTGAGCAGATCCTCAAGGAGAATGAGACGCTGCGCCAGCTGCTCAGCATCTCGAGCGAGCTGCCCGCGCCCGTCGCCAGTGACAGTGCCAGCAGCAGCAGTGGCAGCGCAGGCGACACCTGACGAAGCGGCTCTATGTCCCTCTTGTCGCAGCACAAGCAAAAACAGGGTCCTTCACGTGTCCTGTGCGTGCACCGCGCACACCCGGCGCGCTCCAACCCATCACGCCGCCGGCCCGACCATGCTCGTTTGTGGGCGTCGACTTCTTGGGCGGCCTGCCGCGCACGCGCCGCGGCAACAACTTTTCGGCGAAATGGGCCGAGGCCGTCCCGTGCCCGGCGGAGACAGTGCGGCTGATGCGTCGCGCGCGCTCTGTTCGCTTTCGTCCGCGGTCGCCACAGTCGCGGCACTCGGCCCCTGCGCACGGCGCGCAAACGTTCAGCCATCTCAACAAACAAAAAAGAAAACGAGCGCGCGCGCGAGTCAAGGTAGCGAGGAGGATCGGTCTCATTACATCAGCTTGTCTATTGGTTTGCGCTCAGCGAGCGGTCGCAAAAGATTACGGTATCGTCACGCCCTCGGCGTCCGCCGCCCCGTGAAGCAGCCCGAGCGCCGCGCGCACCTTCGAGTCTCTCTCGAGCCACGTGGCCCCGGTCACCGCCACATCTGCTGCGTGGCTGTGACTTACGAAACGACATGGCCGCACCTGCTGATCGCGTCGCGCGTCTCGCCGGGCACCTGACCCGTGCGCCGCCCACGCTGCCCGCACTGCTCGCGCCTCGCCGTGCTGACCGCCGCCAACCGCAGCCGAGCCCGCCGCTGCCAAGGTCAAGGCGGCGCAGCGGCCCAAGTCGGACGACGACGTCGTGATCGTGAGGTGCGCGCTGCAAAGCCCGGCTGCCGCGCGGCTCACAAACACACGTCGGCGCAGCGCCGTGCGCACGGCCATCACCAAGGGCCGCCGCGGCGCGTTCAAAGACACGGTGCCGGAGGACTTGCTGACGGCCGTGCTCAAGGCCGTGACCGACAAGGTCAAGCTCGACCGCAAGCTCGTGCAGGACATCCAGGTCGGCAACGTCCTGCCCAACGGCGCCGGCGCGACGGTCGCGCGCATGGCCACGTTCTACGCCGGTGCGGCGTGCGGCCTCGTGATCAGCGTGCGCGCGCGTGAGACAGACAACTGAGCCGCGTGCCTGCAGGCTTTCCGGATACGACGTCGCTGGCCACGCTCAACCGGCAGTGCTCGTCGGGCCTGCAGGCCGTGGCCAACGTCGCGGCAGCGATCCAGGCCGGCTTCATCGACATTGGCATCGGCGCTGGTGTCGAGTCCATGTCGATGGTTGTGCGCTGCGGGTCTGCGTGCGCGGGCGGGGCGGCTGACGACGCCGGCGTCGCGTGCAGGCGCCCGACAACAAGCACAAGTTCTCGAAGCAGCTCAAAGAGGTGCAGGAGGCGGCCGACTGCCTCATCCCCATGGGCATCACAAGCGAGAACGTGGCCGAGCAGGCGCGCCGCCTGCACCTGCGCCGGCCCGCTGCCCGGCTGAACCGCGTCTGCGCGCGCGCAGTTTGGAATCTCGCGCGAGCAGCAGGACACGCTCGCGGTCAAGAGCAACGAGCGAGCGCTGCGTGCACAGAAGCTCGGCCTGTACACGGAGATCGTGCCCGTGACGACCAAGGTGCTCGACACGGAGGGCAAGGAGAAGACGGTGACGGTGACCAAGGACGAGGGCCCGCGCGAGGGCACGACGCTCGAGGGCCTCGGCAAGCTGCCCGGCGCGTTCAAGAAGGGCGGCTCGACCACGGCCGGCAACTCGTCCCAGGTCAGCGACGGCGCCGCGGCCGTGCTGCTTATGCGCCGCTCCAAGGCCAAGGAGCTCGGCCTCAAGCCGCTCGCGCGCTTCCTCGGCATGGCCGTCGTGGGCGTGCCACCGCGCATCATGGGCATCGGGTGCGTGCGCGGGCACGGACGGCCGACAGCGCGGGCGTCTCACATGCGCGCGCGTGCACACAGCCCTGCCAAGGCCATCCCGGCGGTGCTCGAGCAGACGGGCCTGACGAAGGCACGGCGGCACCGAGTGCGCCTCTGCACACACGGCTGACGTGCTCGCCGCAGGACCAGATCGACGTGTACGAGCTCAACGAGGCCTTCGCGTCGCAGGCGGCCTACTGTTGCCAGGTGCTCGGGCTCGACATGGACAAGGTCAACCCGCTCGGCGGCGCCATTGCGCTCGGCCACCCGCTCGGCTGCACGGGTGCGCGCCAGATTGCGACCATCCTGCCCGAGCTCGAGCGCCGCAACGCGCGCTACGGCTGCATGAGCATGTGTACGTCGCCCGCTGCCGCACTCGTTACGCTGATGCCCGCTTCCCAAAGGCATCGGCACGGGCATGGGCGCGGCCGCCGTGATTGAGCGCGAGTGAGCCGCTGTGCGTCTATATTGAGCAAGGAGCAGCCGCTGTGCGTCTATGTTGCGCAAAGGAGCAGAAGAAATCCGCGCGCAAACAGCTCACTGGGCCGTCCGTGCCAGCGCGGTGCGGTGCACAAGCGCGGCCTGCTGCCCCGCAGCCTCGAGCGCCGCAACGAGATGCTCGGGCATGGCGCACTTGCTGAAGCGCCGCCACTGCATGATGTGGTGCTGCGAGCGAGAGAGCGCGCGCGAGGCACGGTCAACACGCGGCCGATGAAACGCTCGCAGCAGTCCGTACCATCACGCGCGAGACGAGGTCGCGGACCATCGTGCGGCACTGTTGCACGCTCTTGGACGGCTCCGCTTCGCAGGCGAGGTCGCGCAACGTGGCCGCGAGCAGCTGCACCAGCTCCGTCAGCGGCCGGCAGTCGGCGGCGTTGATCTGCGGCCGCGCACACGGGATGTCGGTGAACGCGTTGGCGTGCGCACGCATCGCACGCACCCGCGGCGGCGCGAGCGACATGTCTGGCCTGACAAGCTGCCGCAGCCCGCGCACGCACTGCATGCGCAGTTTGAGCGTCCTGCCGCGCGCCGCGCGCCGCGCCAGGTGAGCGCCTTCTACAGCCTTGCGCAACGTGCGGCGACACGCACTCGTCCTCCGTCGCCTCTGGCGAGCGCAAGAGGCGCCCGATCGTCAGCGTGACCGTCCAAAAGTCGCTCGGTGCCGACAGCTCGGCGGCCGGGAGCAGGTGGAACATCTGCACGCGCGACGGTCAGCTGCGTCGTGCTTGCGATTGGCAGGGCGCGCGCACGCAGGTGAGCGCGGCCCGCGCCGTGTCGCCGTTGAGCGCCCTCAGCAGGCGGAAGACGGCCGTGTACGTGTGCTGCACGGCGTCGGCCGCGAAGCCTGCGTGCGAGCAGGTCAGTCCTTGCCTGTGGCAACGCCGCACGACACGCACGCTGCGCCCTCGAGTGGTCGAAGACCGCCCGCGCAAACCGCACCAGCCGCGACAGCAGCCGCAGCGCGCTCAGCACCATGTCGTCCGGGCTGAACTTGTGCAGCCTGAGCCCCGCGGCGTCAGTGCGTCGCACGACCGGGCCAGCAGCGCGCACATCGCCCGCGCAAGCAGCGGCAGCAGTCGTGCGCGCCCGAAGACCGCGTCGGCGAGGTCGCGCTTCGTCGCCAGGTCGACCTCGCCGCTCTCCATCAGCAGGCGTAGGTACCTTTCGACCACCGCCAGCGCCGACGTGCGCAGCCGCGCGAGTGCATAGGGGCTGGCGAGCGGGCTCAGTGGGGCCGCGGTGTAGCGTGCACGGCCACGCACTCGATAGCGAGATCGGTCAGGCACTGGACGGCGTCAGGCGTGAGGGATGCCGTGCACGACGATCGTCCGGCACGCTCGACGGCCTCCAGCTCGGCGGCGCAGCACAAGTCCGGCTCGGACGCGCCGTGACACTCCAGGTGTGCGCACAACCGCTGCGAGGCGTGTCAGCTGGTCTCGGCAGCGGTGCGCACGTGCGCCCACCTCTACCGCTGCGGTGCGCTCGGACGCGTCCGTCACGATCTCGACCACGTCGCCCTCGTCGTCACCGTCCATCGACCGCTGCATGCGCTCATCGTTGTCGCGCTTCTCAGCCGCGCGCTGCAGCACGCGCAGGATCGACGGCTGCGACGGCGGCACAGCAGGCGCGCTATTGGCAGCGTCGTCCGCCTCGGCTGGCTCCGCTGCTGTCGGGGCCGCCGCGAGCAGGTGCAGGTACTCCTTGCGCAGGTACCTGGAGGGCGTGCGCGCTGAGCGTGTGCACGCCTGCCCGCTGCCTCGGGCGCACCACAGCTCGCGGATCGCGTCCGGCCGCTTCTCCTTCACAAACATGTCCTTGACCTTGAAGTCGATCTGGCGCCGCGACACGGCCGGGTAGAGCTGCTGGAACTGCGACACGGGCGCCTCGAGCTTGACCGAGCGGTGCACGAGCTGCGGCGGGCGGTCAGCGACGCCTCCCGGCAGCCATGGTCCCCGTACACGCCTTGGCAAGCACGGGCAGCGCGTCGGCCGGGACGGTGCGGGCCCACGACGCCCTCTCGGCCTTGTCGGCCGCCGCGGCGTCGACCCCTGCCTCTGCGCCGCCGCCGTTGCCAGGTGCGCCAACGCCGGGCCCCGCGTTACGCTGCGGGCTGTTCCAGCCTCGCACGGGGATGCCCAGCGGCACTTCGGGGCGACGAGCGGGTCACATGCACGCGCGCGCGCGGAGGCCGTGCGCACCTGTCAGCGACACGGCTGCGTAGGCGCATAGCTCGGCGTGCGACGTCACAAAGCCGTCCGCACCGATCTCCTGGAAGTGCGGCTGGATCACCGTTGGCACGACCTGCTCCAGCTTTGTCTGCGTGGCGCGACGTGAGCGGCTACAGCCGTGCCGGGGGCGCGCAGACAGACGCACCCGCTTCGAGGCCTTATCTTTATGCGGGCGCTCGCCCTTGCGCGCCTCGGCCGACAGCGTCGCGGCAATGATCGGGTCGCCCTCGTCGGCTGAGAGGTACCCGTCCGGCACAATGCCGTCGTCGTCCTCCTGGGCCGTGCCGCACGCACATCAGGTGACACCTACGTCCCTGCACGCCCGGCACGCACGTCGTCCTCGTCGTTGCTGTTGCCGTTGTAGTCCTCGTCCTCCTCCTCGTCCTCGCTGTCGGTCAGGCTGCGCCGCAGCGGCGGCCGTGAGCCGCGGCAGGTCCGCCTTGCCGCGCGCCAACGCACCTGATCACGGGCCCGCTCACGCCCGCGTCGACCTCCTCCTCCTCCCACTCGTCGTCGCTGTCGACGTCGTACTGAAGCAGGTCGCGGTCGAGCGCGAGCGGCCGCCGCGGGCGCACGACGGCACTGCGCTTGGACCACGTGCCTGGCAGGCGACCGTCAGTGTCACACCCGCGTGCACGGCACGCAAAGAGCGCACCAAAGTACGCCGGTCGCACGTTCTCGCCAAACTTGAGATACTTGAGGCGCTGTACCGCCGGCGACACCTGCGCCGCGGGCAGGGCTGGCCGGGCGCGGCGCACGCGGTGCAGGTAGTCGCGCTCGATGCCGTCGACCGTCTGCCATGTCTCGCTGTCGATGCCTGGTGCGAACACTCAGCTGCCACGCCAAGGGCGCGTCACGACGGCGGCGAACCCAGCAGTGCATCCAGCTGGTGGCGCGGGTGGCAGGGCGCGCGGTGAAGCGGCGCGAGCTCGACGTTCGGCTTGAGGAAGAACGGCTTGAAGAACTCGAGTACAGGCTGCGCGACGTCTGCGTGCCGTGTCAGGCAGCAGCGAATGCGAGGGCGCGCTGCACCTGCCACGCCGCCAGCGCCGGCGCCGGCCACTGCATCCCGCTTCGGCCCGGCCGCGACGACAAAGAACTTGCTCAGGCGCGACTGGTTGGACGGCAGCTCCGGCGCAGCGATGCGCGGCTTCTTGTCCTTGAGCTCTCGCTCGGGCGCGGCGGCCGCGGTCGGCGCCGTCAGGTCCAGCTTGCGCTTGTCGCCGACGGCGGCCACCGCGGGCGCCGGCGCGGCGTCCATCGCGACCGCAGCGGGCTCGCTGGGCGGCGCAGGCGGTGCTGGCGCGACTGCGTCAGGCACAGGCGCGGTCGGTGCGGGCGGGTTCAGCAGCGCCGATGCGGGCGCGCGCCCCTCGACGTAGTCCTTGTACTGCACCGGCGAGCGCGCTATCAGCACCAATCCCCAGGCCCCGAGGAGGCGCACCAGCTGCCGACGCTGACGGCGCTGCTCGATCAGCGCACGCGCGTTGAGTGGCAGATGCTCGAGCTTGTTCACCTCCCAGCGCCAAACCGAGAACGCCTTGCCCTGGCGCGGCGCGTCAAGCGCGTTGTGCACCCCCCAGCGGCACCCCGGCCGCACCTTGCCCGTCGCGCCGTACTGCACGCGCGTGGCGACGGCGTCGATGGCGCGGGCGATCGCGTCCTGCGGCGTGTGCGGCTGAGCACCGAGACGGCACAGGCAGTGGCGGACGCACGCGCGGCAGGACGTGCAGGTACGGGTTGGGCACGCCGTCGTCGTCGACAAGCGGCGGGAACAGCAGCTCGGCGATGCGGCCGGCGACGTCGCCGCGGGTGTGAATGCTGTTGCACGGGCGAGGCGCATCAGTCGCCGGCGAAACAGCAAGAGGCCGTTCGCGCACCTGTCCTGCGCCAGCTTGGCGACGAGCGGCAGGTGCTGCGCCGGCAGCTCGGTCACGGCCGGCGTGCACGTCTCCCAGAACACGTGGAACGCGGCGAGCTCCTTGATCTGCTCGAGCGCGTGCGTCAGCCGCCGTGGCAACGGGCGGCCGTGCCGAGCGCACCGTCTCGGCGTGCGTCGCCAGGTTCATGCGCGGCTCGGCGAACGGCAAAAGCACGGGCGCGGCCGGCAAAGGCGCTGCTGATGGTGCTGGTGCTGGTGCTGGTGCTGGTGCGGCCGCAACGGCCTCTGCGCGCACGGGCGACGCGTCGCCGCACAGCGGCAGAACGATTGTCGCGCTGCCAGGCTCGGGCGACAGCGGCGTGGCGAGCGGTGACGTCGGCGCCGTCGGCACGTGCTCGTCCTTGACAACGGCTGGCGCGGCCGCAGCGCGCGCCCGCGGCTTTTTGCTCGTCGTCGTGGGCGTCACCGGCTCCGACCCGCTCGCGACGACCTTGCGCGGCCGCCCGCGGGGCCGCTTGCCCGACAACGGTGGCGTGAGCGCGAGCGCGGGCGGTGCGGCTGCCGGCGGCGTTGCTGCGCGCGTGAGCGACCGTGGCCGTCGGTGCGGTGCGGTGCGCGCGCGCGCGCCTCACCGTCGACCTCCATTTTTATTTGTTGGCGCGCAAACATGGCCGCGGCCGAGTGCGTGTCACGCATGCGCGGCCATGATGCGTGGCTGAGCTCAAGCCGGCGCAACAGCAGCTACGCGCGCCCGTTCCTGCCAGTGTACGCGCGCGGCGTCGTGTGCAAGGGCTTCGGGCGGGGCAGCAAGGAGCTAGGCATCCCAACCGGTGCGCTGCCACGTGCGCGTGCGGCAGATGGGCCGCGGCTGAGGCGCGATGGCCGCCACCGCAGCCAACCTGCCCGCGGACGAGGTCGAGCGCGTGGCGGCGCAGATGCCGACGGGCGTGTACTTTGGCTTCGCAAGCGTGCGCGGGCAGGTGCACAAGATGGTCATGTCGTGCGGCTGGAACCCGTATTACAAGAACACGAAGAAGAGCATGGTGCGCGCGCGGCCGCCCTGCCGCGAGGCGGAAAAAAGAAGCCGATCGCTGGACGCGCAGGAGGTGCACATCCTGCACAAGTTTGACAGCGACTTTTACGGCGAGGAGATGGCCGTGGCCGTGCTCGGGTACCTGCGGCCCGAGAAGGATTACGTCTCTGTCGGTGCGGCGCGGGCGCATCGGGCGCGGCGTTTGCGTGCGCGCTCACGCACGGCGCTCAGAGCTGCTCATCGCCGACATCAACAAGGACATCGACGACGGCCGCCGCGCGCTCGACCTGCCCGAGTATGCCGCGCATGCGAGCGACGTGCAGCTGCAATGACGCGTGGGCGTGTGTCGTGCTGCTGCGCAAACACATCGGAGCACTTACAGCTTGCCCGTGAAGGCGCACGGCGGGAGCACGGTGGGCACACGCTGCTGGTATGCCTGCGCGGCCTGCAGCACGAGCTTGTCCTGGAAAAGGTCGCCGACGATCTGTGCGCGCACGACACGTCACGGGTGCGATACGGGCGCAGTGAACAGCACGCACCTGGAGCGACGCTGGGAGGCCGTCCGCAGTCAGGCCGCACGGCACGGCGATCGCCGGCTGGCCGGTCAGGTTGAACGGGTAGGTCTGCGACGCGCGTCAGCGAGGCAGCGCGCGCGCGCTCTGCGCGGTGCACACAAAGGGCGTGAAGGCCACCCAACCCAGGTCCGTCTCGGGCCCCGGCTGCTCCAGGCCCGCCTCGAACGCGACGACCGGCATGGTCGGCATGACGAGCAGGTCGTGCAGCTGGTGCAGCTGGCGCAGCTGCGCGCCCATCTTGGCGCGGTCCACGGTCGCCTTGGTGTACTGCGGCGCAGCGGCCGTCAGCGCGCTCAACTCGCCTTCGCCTGTGCCGCACCTGCAGCAGCGGCGTGCGCGCCCCGATTGCCGCGGCCTTGAGCAGCGTCGGGTCCATCAGCTTCTGTTGCTCTTTGGTGTAGTTGTACTCGAGCGCAGTGGCGCAGCCCACGGTCCAATGCTCCTGCGCGTGTGACGTGGTCAGTCGCCGTGCGAGGGAGGGGGCGCGAGACTGCTGCTCGCCTGGAAGATCTGGTCGACACGCGGCAGCTCGAGCGTGATCTCGGTCACGGTCGCGCCCAGCTCGCGCAGCACGCCCACGGCCTGGCCACAGCGCGTGAGCGTGCGACGTGTAACCCGAGGCGCGTGCCTTGTCCACCAGCGCCGCGACCTCGGTATCGACGGGCGCGTTGTTGATCGTGCGCGCGTAGCCGACACGCACGCCCTGCTCGTCGCGCGATGAGGTGTCACGCGCAGTCGGCCTCGCCTGCGCACCTGGATGCCCTTGCCGAGCTCGGCCAGAAAGTCGATGTCGGCGGCAAAGGGCGCAAACCAGTCGCGCACGTCCGGCCGCGCCATCACGCGCAGCATCAGCGCTGTGTCGGCCACGTCACGGCACATGGGTCCGACGTGCGCGAGCGTGCCTGGCGTGCGTGTCTGAGCGGCACATCGGCGCGTGTAGACCGGCCGCACCATACGGCGACGCAGGCGCGAACGGCGCGAGGCCAAACTGCGGCTTGTGGCCGACGATGCCCGAGAAGGCCGCGGGGATGCGCACCGAGCCGCCGCCGTCGGTGCCGAGGTTGAGCGGCGCCATGCCCTGCGCGACAGCCGCGTCAGCGCGAGGCGGTGCTGCACTGGGCACGTCGTCCGCAACCGTGGCCGCCGCGATCGCCGCGCCGCCGCTCGATCCGCCGCATGTCTTGCCTGTGCACGCGCGCGTGTCAGCGGCACGCGTCGTGCACCGAGCGGGCGGCGCGTGCGCACTCGGGTCGAACGGGTTGCGCGAGATGCCCGTGCGCGGCGCGTGCGTGACGCCCTGCCGCGCGCCGCTGCGTCAGTCCGTGCGCGCTACTCGCACGTGCGGCACCTTGTGGCCGAGCTGCGGGCGCGTCAGGCCCTCGGCGTACACAGCGAGCGCGCGCGCGCACCTCGGGCGTCGTCGTCTTGCCGATCAGGATCGCGCCGGCCTCCTTCAGCCGCGCCACGCACGGCGAGTCCTCCTTGGCCAGGTCCGCGGGCGAGAGCGCGAGTGAGCCGCGCAGGGTGGGCTTGCCCTCCCACAGCAGCAGGTCCTTGACCGACGCGGGCACGCCGTCGAGGATCCTGCCACGCGGCGTCAACAGCGGCCGCGTCGACGCGACCGTGCGCACCCGACCGGCTCGCCGCGCGCCCAGCGCGCCTCGGACGCGAGCGCGGCGCGGCGCGCGCCGTCGTGGTCGACCAGACAGAACGCGTTGAGCGCCGGGTTGAGCTGCCACGCGCGTGAGGGCGGTCAGCCGCGCGGCCGAGGTGATCGCCGTGCGTGTGCTCGCGCGCCTCGTCGATGCGGCGCAGGCACGCCTCCACCACCGCGACCGGCGACAGCGTGCGCGCGCGGTAGCGCTCGAGCAGCTGCACCGCGGACAGCAGACACGGGTCCTCTGCCATTGTGCTCTCTTTTTGGGGGTGGGGTGGGTGTGCGTTTGCGGCTTCCGGTCAGTCTCAAGAAGATCAAGAGAACTGCCGCAGATCGATCGAGTGAGCGCGCGGATCGACGCGACAGGCACGCCACCTTCCAGCGGTTGCCGCACTCCATGCAGGTCACTGCGACACGACGCGTGAGCCGCGCGCAGCCCCCCCCCC
>CALSCO010000396.1:0-10713 GCA_943704415.1 Parvularia atlantis | reverse complement strand
CCCCCCACCGGCGCCATGGACGAGTTTGCGCCGACCAAGCTAAAGGTGCGCGCCGCTCGCACCGCCGCCGTCCGCGCCGCCTCAACGTCGCTTCCGCGCAGATTTACCGGGCCGACGACCCGTACGAGCACGGCCAGGACCTCGTCCTGCCGCCCTTCACCGAGTTTGACGAGCTCAAGGAGAAGGCGTTCCAGCTCGTCTACCCGGGCAATGGCACCTGTCCCGGGTACGTCCGCGCCGCGAGCGCGCAACACGTGTCGCGCAGCTGACGCGGGGGGCCACAGGGACGCGCGCGTGCTGCAGGACGACGGCACGCAGCTCGATGCCATCGAGCTCGTGCTCGTCGCGCGCCAGGGCAAGATCATCCTCGACCCGGGCGACCACTTTGTCGACAAGGTGCGGTGGCAGCGCACGGCGCGACGGCCCCGCGCTGATCCGCTCGCACAGATGGCCAAGAAGACCAACCGGCGCGTGTCGGAGGCGTCCAGGGGCTCGTCGCGGCCCTCGCAGGCCTCGCTCGACTCGGCCGAGCCGCCGCAGCGGCGGTCAAACGAGTCGGTGCGCGACCCGGTGCGCGGCGCCGCTTCCTTCGGTGCCTCACACAGCCTGACCCGTAACGCGCCACGGCAGAACAAGCGCCGCTCGGTCTTCGCCACCTTCTCGCGCCGCGGGACGATGCACCGCGCCGAGCAGCAGGCGCTCGAGGACAAGCTGGCGTCACGGCGTGCGTGGACCCTAGCAACGCGTGCTGCACGCTTAGAGCTCTATGTGCGCGCGCAGCCAAGGTCGCCGAAACCGCCTACCCGACCAAGATCTGGTACAAGGGCTACCTCAACAAGAAGAACGAGATCGCCAACGACCACCGCGCCGCGACCATGCGCACGTGGGTCTCGTACTGGGTCGTGCTGCGCGGGCGTTTCCTGCTCTTCTACAAGGACCGCAAGCAGGTGTGCTCCTGCTGTCGGCTGCGCTCGCGCACACAGGCACAACTGACGCTGCACCGGTCAGTACACGTCGCAGAAGAAGCCCATTGGTGGCATCGACGTGCTCAACTGTGTGACCGTGATCGTGCCCGAGTACAAGAAGCGCAACCACGTCTTCCGCATCAAGGTTCGCCGCTGCGCTCGGCTGCCGACCGCGCCCGCTCCAGGCGCGGCTCACGCCCGACCGTCCATTCGCTCGCGGCGCAGGTGAGCCGCGGTGCCACGTTCCTGCTCGAGGCGGACTCGCTCGAGGAGCTACAAGAGTGGATGGAGGCCGTCGAGCGCGCGGCAGGAGGCGGCCACGGCGACTACGCCCCGCCCGTCGCCACCGCCAGCGCGGACCCGTCTGCCGGCGCGGTGCCGGGCCGGGCGCGGCCCCAGTCGGTCTTTGTGTGCGTGCCCGCTTTGCACGCTTTCGGGCTGTGCTGAACGCCTCGCGCGCAGTGGCGGCAACCTCGAGTCGTTCATCACCGACATGAACACGATGCCCGTGCGCACGCGGCAGCTGTACGAGGGCGAGGAGGACGCGCTGGCGAGCGTGATGGCCGACGGCGCCGACGGCGAGACGTACGGCAACGACCTGTTTGAGGCGGACGAGATGATGGGCGACGACGAGTCGCCCGAGCAGTTCACGTGCGTGCGCACGCCCCTCGCGCTCGCCGTCGCCCGCTCACGGCGCGCCTGCTCGCAGTGCGCGACAGGCCAGCCCGCGCGGCGCCGCGTCCGGATCCGCGGCCGCCTCGCCGCCCCTGGCCGACCAGCCGCCGTCGCCTGTGTCGCCGACCGAGGACGAAATGACGTCGGGCAAGCGCATGTCGTTCTTTGGCACGTTTGGCCGGCGCTCTGCCGCGGCGCAAAAGGCGGCGGACGAGAAGCGCGAGAAGGCCGAGGAGGCGCGGCGGGCGCAGGAGGAGGCCAAGCGCGCGGAGGAGGAGGCCAAGCGGCTCAAGAGGGAGGCTGAGAAGGCGGTCAAGGAGGCCGAGAAGGAGGCCAAGGAGGCCGAGAAGGAGCGCGAGCGGGCGCAAAAGCTGGCCGAGAAGGAGGCCAAGGAGCTCGAGAAGCAGGCCGAGAAGGACGCCAAGAAGGAGAAGAAGAATACGCTCAAGAGAAACGCGGGCTCGGCAGCGGCCAACCTCACCAACGGCGCCAGTGCCCCGGGCAAGGACGACACGGTCGCCGCCCGCAACCTCTCAAACCTCTTCACGCCGCCGCCGGGCGTCAAAGCGGTCGACCCGCTTGTGATCTCGCCCAAGAGTGCGGCCGCTGCGGTGCGTCGCGCCATCTCTCGCTCGCCTTTCAGCGTGCTCACTCGTCCTGCCCAGGCCAACCAGACCACGACGTCGAGCCTGCCTCCGCCGCCGCCGCCTGTCACCGGCGCGCCCCTGCCGCCGCCGCCGCCGCCCACCGGGCTGATCGCATCGGCCGGCGGGCCGCCGCCGCCTCCGCCTCCCCCACCCGCGAGCGCCGGCCCAGCACCGCCGCCCCCGCCGCCTCCGCCTGGGCCTGCCGCTGCCGGAGGTCCGCCGCCGCCCCCGCCACCACCGCCACCGCCGCCAGGTACACGTTGAGCCGTACAACCCGCCGAGCGGGTTGGGTCGGCCGGCCTGCGTGTCTGTTGCTGTGCAACCCTCCCCTGTCCCCACGTCGCTTTTCTTCTCTTCTTTTTCTTGCTTGTTTCCGAGGCGCAGCGCTTGCTGCCTTCACGCCATTTCTTCTTTTGCTTGGCGGCTGTGCCTTCCGTTCTCTCGCGCGATGCGCGCCAATCACTCCTGCACAACACCACTAATGACGTTGTTCTGTAACCCGCACTCTCCACCACCACACACCCAATCCTCTCGTGTTTGTGCATCGTGACCACCCTCCGGCGGGGCCGTGCTAATAAACGGCCGGACCACTCACCCCTCACGCCCACCCTCACAGCCGCGGCGTCTGGTGCTCCGTCCGCACCACCGACACTCGCTCCGGCACCCGCTCCGGTACCTCCAGCGGCGCCGGCCGCCCAGAAGGCCCCGGCGGCAGCTGCTGCGCCCAAGGCGCCTGCCGCCCCTGCCGCCCCGCCCGCGCCCGCACAAGCGCCTGCACAGCCCAAGGCCGCGCCCGCACAAGCCGCTGCGCCCGCAGCCAAGGCAGGCAAGAAGGCCTCAAGCGACGCGATCGCCGTGACCCCGGCTCCCGCGCCGCCACCACCCACTCCGCCCGCTGGTGGTCCGCCGCCTCCGCCACCACCGCCACTGCCCCCGGCAGCTGCACCGGCCGCACCGCCCGCCCCTGCCGCACCGCCCGGGCCACCAGCACCGCCCCCGCCGGCCAGTGCAGGTGGCGGCCCGCCTCCGCCTCCTCCGCCGCCCCCGCCTCCGCCAGCGATGGGCGGTGGACCACCCGCGCCGCCACCGCCGCCGCCACCGGCTGGAGGTGCGCGCATGTGCGTGGTTGTGCGCGAGCGCGTGCCTGACCGTGTCGCCCTTCAGATGATGACGACGGCGGGTCGTCCAACCCGCTGGCCGCCGCCCTCAAGGCCAAGAAGCTCAAGAAGGCGGCCGAGGCCGCGCAGCAGTCGTCGACCGAAGGCGACGCATTAGGCGCCTCGTCCGCACCCGCCGCGGTGCGCGCGCGTGCCTGGTAGTTTCGCGTGTGGCGCCCATCTGACATCGCTGAGTTGCAGCCCAAGGTCAGCGGCGGCGGTGGTGGCGGCGGAGGCGACCGTGGCGACATGTTGTCGGCGATCCAGGGCGGCGTGCAGCTGCGCAAGGTCAAGCGCGACCCGGCACCCGAGCAGGCACCGAGCCAGGAGTCGCCGCCCACAGACGCTACACTCGGCGCCGCGCTCGGCGTCAAGCTCAGGAACGCCGACAGCGACATGATCTCGCAGATCTCGCGTGGCGTCGCGCTGCGCAAGGTGCCTCATTGCCGTCAGTGCAGCGGCGGCCGCTCTGACGCCCCTGTGTGTTGCACGCGCGGCAGGTGTACAAGACAGAGCAGCAGATCAGGGACGAGGCCATCGCGCAGGGGCTCGCGCCGCCAGAGCCGCAGCCACCCGTGATGAAGAAGTGGTCGCCACCGCCGGGCACGGCGCAGCTGCCGCACATGCCGCCGGCCAATAGCGCGCCGCCATGGAAGCGCCCCGAGCCGGCTGCGCCGCAGCACATGCCGCCGCCGCCGCAGGCCATGCCGCCGCCGCCGCAGGCCATGCCGCCGTACGGCTACTACGGCCAGCCCCCGCCGCCGCAACAGGGCTACGGCTACGGGTACCCGCCGCCGCCGCAGCAGGGCTACTACGGCCAGCCGCCGTACGGGGCGCCACAGCAGCCGAACGGGTACGGGCCGCCCCCGCCGCAGCAACAGCAACAGCAGTACAACCCCTACGCCGCCTACCCGGGTTACCCGCCGCCCGGTGCGCCCGCGCCCTCGTCCTACGGCTACCCGCCGCCGGGGTCGTACGGGTACCCGCCCGCGCCCGAGGCGGCGCCGATGGCCGCGCCACCGCCAGTGGCCGCAGCGGCTGTGCCGGCCGGTCCGCCCGCATCCCAGGCGCCTGCTGTTCCCGGCGGTGCGCAAGCACGCTTGGCCTTCCCGCGCCGCGGCCGCTGAACTCGCCCGATCGCAGGCGCGCGCAAGTTTGCCCCTGTGCAGACGGCCGGGCTGCGCCGGTGAGCGTGCTGAGCATGTGTTGAAGAAGTCTTGTACTTGTGCGACCAAACCAGAGGCGATCACAGTTTGACCCGCAACTTCGCGCAACATCCGCAACAGCAGCGATGGTCGGCGGACGCAGCGTCAAGGCCGCCGTCAAGTTCTCGGTGCGGCAGCTCGCCAACACGCGCTACAAACCGCGCCCACACGACTGGCGCCGAGCCGCGCTCGAGCTCGCGCTCAAGCTGCGCCAGCACCGTGTCCCGCTCATGGTCTCGGCGTGCTTCGTGCTCTTCGGCATTGCCTACTACGCCCTGGTGAGCGCGCGTGCTCCCAGCGTTGGCCTCGCTGCTGACTGTTGCACAGGTCGAGCCGGACAAGTCGCTGCGGCACATCATCCTTGTCAGCCTGTCTGTGCGCGCGCCCGTGACCGACTCGGACCTGAGCGGCCTGTACCAGCTGACGCTGCCCATCTTCCTCGAGGCGCGCGGCGCTCGCGGGCGCCGGCCGCGTCCTCTCTGTCTGAACGCCGCACCCGCGTCAGGTCATCTTCTTCGGCTTCATCCTCACGGCGCTCGTGGACCGGTACGACCCGGTCGCGATGGGGCGCATCCTCGCGGGCCAGCTGCATAACCACACGGTCGTCGTTGGCTTCACGGTGTGCGAACGATCGCCGCCCGCGCCACCGGCGCTGATCGGGCGGGCCGCCAGCATCTCGGCGAGCGCATCGCGGCCAACCTGCGCGAGCGCAACCGGCCGTTCTGCGTGGTCGACGCGAGCAAGGACGCCGTGGCCGACCTGCTGGCGGTGGACGAGCCCGTGGTCGTGGTGCGTCGCTGTCCGCACGCTGCGCGCCCTCGGCCTCGGCTCAGCGACGTGCCGCCGCCGCGCCAGGGCGACCTGCTCGACCTGAGCACGCTCGAGGCGGCCAACGTGCGCCAGTGCAAGGAGGTGCTGATCCTCGCCGACAACCTCCAGCAGACGTTTGTGCTCTCGTTCCACCTGCGCAGCCTTTCGCCGCACTGCAAGCTGTACATCGACATCTCCAACCACGAGGAGTTCCGCGAGTACTTTGTGGCCGAGCCGTTCCGCGCCCACACACGTGCGCGCCGTCGCCTCGTTCGCGCGCGTGAACGGCACTCACGCGCCCCGTGCGGCCAGTGTCCATCAGCCGCTTCGCGGTCGAGAGCCTGCGCGAGTGGACATCGCCGTCGAACCCGCCGAGCCTGCCGACGACGCCGCGGACGGCAGGCGCAGGGGCACCCAGCGCCTCCGATGCCGAGCTGAACGCGCTGCCGCCGCTGTCGCTGCGGCCCATCATGATCGACTCGCGCGGCGGCCTGGACGCGGTCGAGCCCGACAGCTTGCCGGCCGAGGCCGTGGCGGCGTTGACGGCGCGGCGCATCCCCGTGCGCAGCGAGCCGCCCGTGACCACCGTGCTCATCATCGGCAGCGACGCCTGCGCGCGCGAGTTTGTCAAGTTCATGCTGCGCGAGCGCGTGTCGTGGAGCACGATCGTGGTCGACGAGGGCCTGTCGGAGCACTTCTTGTCGGACGCGGTCGACTCGGACCTGTGCGAGCTGCACCCGCAGTCGCAGCCGGTGAGCGTGCCGCACCGTGCAAGGCGGCAGCTGACACGCGCTGGGCGCGCGCAGGACTCGCCGCACAGCCTCGAGTCGCTGCCGAAGGAGATGATGTCGCTTGCGATGCACCGGCGCCGGTCGTATGCGCGCATCGTGCACGTGCCGGCCGAGACGGGCGAGAGCGCCGAAAGCGGCAAGACGAGCAAGGCCAAGGCTGACAGTGCGGCTCGCGTTTTCGCGGACGCGAGCGCCGAGACTGACACGAGGGCCCTTGCGCGCGCGCGCGCAAGGTCGCCGCCGCCACCACCAGCACCACCACCATCATCAGCCGCAGGGTGAGCCGCAGTCGGCAGGCGACGCGTCGTCGTCGTCGTCCGCGTCGGCCGAGCTGCCCGGCCGGCGCAAGCGGATCGAGGTCAACGCACACCTGGCCCTCGTCAACTGCACCACCAAGCGACTGCGACACATCGCCGAGCAGGTCGACTTTTCGCTCATCTCGTTTGTGTGCGTGAGCTCTGCAGCCGCGCGCCCCGGGGCTGCTGACGCGTACTGCAGCTTCATCACGTGGCCCGAGGAGCACCGAGTGTCTGACGCGATGTGCGCACGGCTGCACGGCGCGCGGCGAGCCCAATCTCGCTCACGGCACACGCCCGCGCAGCTACCTGTGCATGGCGCTGCACCGCCAGTTCCCGCACATCAAGCTGTACGTGCGCATTTTCGACGACCAGCTGCGCGAGGTGCTCGAGAGCTTTGGCGCGACCATCTTCTCGAGTGCGCGCGCCGGGCGGCCGTGTGCGCGCAGAGGGGGCTGACTGCCGTGGCGCGCAGCGTCCTCGTACGCGTACAACATGCTCCGGCGTGAGGTGCCTCCCGACTCAAATCTGTACAGCGGTCTTTGATGCGCTGCTCTCCGTGCGCCCCGCCGGTGGCTTGACCGCGCACGCCTTCTTGTGCACGGGCCAGTGAACGCGCTGGCACTGGACGTCGCAATAGCTGACCAGGCGGCACTGGGCGCACAGCTTGAGCGCGTCCGTGTGCTTGCCGCAGGCGGCGCACGCGCCCGTGGCCAGCGCGTGCGCGCGCAGCCGGAGCAGGCTGAGCAGGCGCCGGACGAAGCGCGGGTCGTCGCGCTCGCACGCGCACGCGCCCACCGGCCGCGCGCAGACCTGGCAGCACGAGCACGTGGGCTGGCCGCCACGAAGAGGCCGCCGACACGCCGGGCACTCGGCCGGGCTACGGGGCATCGGCGCCAGCGCCGGGCCCCACGTCCCGCCGACCTGAAGGTGCTCGATCAGCTGCTGCACCTTGCGGCGGCCGTCGAGCCCGAGCTGCGGCAGGATGACGGTGCAGGTCTGGAGCGAGCGCAGGGCAAACTGCACAATCTCGATCGTCCTGTGAGCGCGCTGAGTCTGAGGCGCGACTCCCTCCGCAAGCGCGCGCGCGCACGCGCACATGTCGATGTCGCCCGGGCGCGGCCGGTGGCGCACGACGCGCAGGGTCGTGTCGCAGATGGTTTCGGTGAGCGTCGCGAGGGCCGGATCGAGCGCGCGCTCGGCGATGGCGCGCGCAAACGGCAGCGTGCCGGCCGACTGTCGCCCTGGCCCCGCCGCGCCGGTGTAGGGCGCGAGCATGTCGTTGACGACCATGAGGGCCTCCATCACCGCGACGTGGTCCCACGGCTCGGCCGCGCCGAGCACGCCCCAGAGCGTGCCGATGACGAGGGCCGGGTCGGTCAGCTGCGTGCGCTGCTCGGCGTGCTGGAAGACCGCGTGCAAGCGCATGAGCAGCTCGGCGGTGTAGGCTGGGTCCTTGGCCGTGCTCGTCGCCTGCAGTGCCTCGATGACCGCGGCCGGCCCAAGCGACTCGGCGGGCGGCTGCGCGGCCGGGGCGGCCGAGCCGGCCGGGGCAGGACGCACGTGGCAGCGTGCGCGCAAGGCCGCGGCCGCCGTGCGCACGGGCTCGACGAGGTCGGCGTTGGCGGCGGTCGGGTGGCGCAGCACGGGGAGACTGCCGTCAGCGATGATGCCGAGGAGCTGCACCATGGTCGCGGGCATGCACTGCAGCAGCGCGTCGTCGCAGCGCTCGGCGAAGAAACCGAGCAGCACGAGCAGGCCGTGCAGCTGCCCGCTCATGGCGTAGAACTGGATCAGGTACGCGTGCTCCATCACGTCGCCCACCGACACTTCGCGCTCGCGCCAGTCCTGTCCGCCCGGCGTCACGCGGCGCCTCGCACGCCCGCACCGCGCCCGCGCACGCACCGGCACAGGCCCGACGGCCCCGCCGCTGCTCTCCATGCGGTGCGCCAGCCGCAGGAACGCGTCCTGCGCCGCCTCGGCCTCGAGCGCGGCCGACCCATCCAACTCGTCCGCGTCACGTGCCGTGAAGAGCGCCGCCATGCTCGCAAGTGCGCGTCGGCTCGGCGAGGCACGCCGACCAGTGCGCAAGCTCGGCGTTGGCGTCGTCGAGGGGCGCTGGCGGCGGCGGCGGGCGGGCGGGTTGTGTGCGTGGGCGACCGGGTGAGACCGGATGAGCGGGGGTGAGTGCACGTGTTTACCAAGCAGCTCGACCGTCAGCTGCCGCTGCTCCGCGTACACGCCCAGGCGGCCGCGCACGGAGACCGTCGCGCCGTGCGCCACGCCCGCCGGCACGTCACCCACGGCCGCGCCCTCGCCCGGCAGCCACTGGATGCACGTGATCAGGCCCGTGCCGTCGTCCACTGCGGGCGGCCCAGCCGTCAATCAGAATGCGGCGAGAGCGGCGCCGCGCACCGATGTACTCGTTGAACTTGGGCCGCTGGCGCGTGGCGACGACGACGCCGACGACGTGCACGCCGCGGATCGGCCGCCCATCCAGCACAAACACGTCTGCGCGCGCGCGGGCGATCGCATGCGGCGGTCACGCGCGCGCGCGCGCGCGCACCTCGGAACTGCGCGTGCGGCGTGGCGACGTGGTGCAGATCGCGCACGAGCACGCGCGCGTACGCGAGGTAGCGCGCGTCGAGCAGGCTGCGGCTCGCGGCCGTCCAGCTGGCCATCCTCGGGACCCGTGCCAAGTACGGGCACGGTTGACGATTACAGCGCAAAAACTGCGTACGTATGTACAGGTGAAGCAGCTGACGGCGTGCCGATCAGCTGCTTGGCACAGTTCGCACATTTTTCAAGTTCCCGCTCGTCGCCCGCTCGCACCCGCCACTCGGGAACGCTCAGCACACACCGCGTACCGACCGCGCCGCGCCCAACGCAGACCGCCAAAGCGCACCAGGGAGGAGATGGCCGCGGACAAGCCCGAGATCGAGGTGCGCGCAGGGCACGCGCCCCACGTGGTCGCATTCACCGGTGGCGCGCGCGCAGCTCGAGACCTTCAGCGCACCGCCGGCGGTGCTCACGCGCGGCAACACGGACGACGGCGCACCGGTCGTGGTCGTGCCGCACGACGAGCACAACCTCGACGGCGACGAGGAGGACCAGGAGGACGTGAAGCTCATGGGCGACTCGATGCAGCAGCTGCTGCTCAAGTTCGAGCACGTGCGTCGCCGCTGCCCCTCGGACTCGCGCCGACACGCGCGTCCCCGCGCAGGTCTCGCACATCGTCAGCGTGTCCAGCGGCACGTTCTTCAGGCGCGAGAACAAGGAGAAGGTCATCCTCGACGACATGTCCGGCGTTGCCAAAGTGCGAGCGGCGTCGTGTGTGCGGACGACGGCAGGCCTGACCGCCGGGCGCGCAGCCGGGCGAGGTGCTCGCGATCATGGGTCCGTCGGGTGGCGGCAAGACGTCGCTGCTGAACGTGCTGGCCGGTGCGCGCTCGCTGCCCGGGCCGGCCAGCCGCTCACGTCTTCGCAGGCCGCATCAGAGTCGTCTCGGGCACGATCACGCTCAACCACAAGCCGCTGCCGCACTCGTTCAACCGCATTGCGGCCTAGTGCGTGCCCTGCCGCGTGCGCGCCGGCGCGCTCAAACCACGTTGCGCAGCGTCATGCAGGACGACCTGCTGCCGGCCACGCTCACGCCGCGCGAGCTCTTCACCTTCGCGGCCAACCTGCGCCTCGCCTACCTCACGCCAGAGGAGCGCAAGCAGCGCGTCGAGTTTATCATCCGCACCCTCGGGCTGCGCAACGCCGCCAACACGATCGTGCGTGCCGCGGAGCACGCAAAGTGCGGCCGCGTGCTCACCGCGGGGCGCGGGCAGGTCGGCGACCACCTCCTGCGCGGCCTGTCGGGCGGCGAGCGCAAGCGCACGTCGATCGGCTACGAGCTGATCACGAACCCGAGCCTGATCTTCCTCGACGAGCCGACGTCGGGCCTGGACGCGTGCGTGCTGGCTTTGCATCTCGCGCTCGCACGGCCGCTGACCTGTGACCGCGTGGCCGCAGCTTCACGTCGTACTCGCTCATGCTCACCCTGCGCAAGCTTGCACGCCAAGGCCGCACAATTATCACGACGATCCACCAGCCGAGCTCGGAAGTACGGCTTTTTGTTTTTCAGCGCGCCTTTGCTGCGGGCTGACCACGGCCTGCCCCCCC
>CALSCO010000393.1:0-25137 GCA_943704415.1 Parvularia atlantis | reverse complement strand
GGGGGGGGGGCAAGTTTGCGCGGCAGGAGTTCAGGCGCCAAGCGCGCACGTGATGGCCCACTTCGCTCGACCATGGGCGCACCGGACACCACGCCGCCCACCGACACCACCGACACGTCGCCCGCCGCGGCCGACACGGCCGACGTCGCGGCGGTCGACACGACCGTGCAGGCGTCGCTCGAGGCGAGCCGGCGCATGCTTCGGACCACGGACGAGTCGCAGCGCGCTGCGGTGCAGACGATGGTCGCGCTCAAGGAGCAGGGTGAGGCGCTCAACCGGATCGAGCGCGGCGGCGCGCACATCGACCGGACCCTGCGCGAGAACGAGCGCCAGCTGAGCATCATGGAAAAGTGCTGCTACTGCTGCGTCTACTGCTGCGGGTGGGGCGTGGCCAAGCCCGACACGCGGCCCCTGCCTGAGGGCCGCAAGCCCTTCGCGCCGCCCGCCGCCGACGCCGTCATCACGCAGCAGCCCGTCTCGGGCATCGCCCCCGTGCCCACCACCGGCACCAGCCTCGGCATTGTCGACGGCGCGCCCGTGCCCTACACCCTTCCCGTTGAGCCGCCCGCCCAGTTTCGCCGCCTCCTGCCCAACAGCGCCGTCGAGGCCGAGCTCGAACGCAACATGAGCGAGGTCGGGCGCGACGTGGAGCAGCTGCGTGAGCAGGCCACCGTCATCGGGCACGAGCTCGACGCGCAGAACGAGCAGCTCGCGCGCCTCAACATCACCACCGACCAGAGCAACGCGCGCATGTGGGCCGTCACCCAGCGCGCCAACAACATCCGGTGATCCCAGATCCGTGTGGTATTGTGAGACGACATGCGCTGCGCACGCTATGCGCATGTCCACATCACAAAGTGCAGCCGGCGCGGTCAGGCGCACCGCCAGCCTTCAGCAGCAGCTCAACGACATCGCCATGACCGTCGTCGGCGGCGAGACCTTCATACGCTCTCACACACCAGCCAGCCATCCAACCCATCACAGACACACGCGCTGTCGTCACTGCGAGACCGTCTTGTCGATGACGGGCACGACATTCTCCCACAGGGCCGCGTTCTTGTGGTGAAAGTCCATCTCGGTCTTGGCGTAGGCGAGCATGATCGCCTTAAAGTCGTGCGCCTTGGCGCGGCTGTAGCGCTCGTAGTCGTGCAGCACGGCCTCGGACGACTTGGTCAGGGCCGAGTTGGACTCGTCTGTGGTCTTCTCGAGCTCGCTGACGGCCGTCTGCAGCTTGGTCGCGTTGTCGCGCAGGGTCTGCTGCGGGTTTGAGTCGAGCATGCGGCCGAGGCTCCGGAAGAGCGATGACGACAGGCTCTCTCCCGTGGGCTGGCCGGCGAGCTGCGCCTCGGTCACCTTGAGCTGGTCACGCTTGCTCTGGAGCTGGTCCATCATGCCCTCGACGGCCGCGTGCCGCTGCTCCTGCACCTTGAGCACGGTCTTGATCGAGTTGACAAACCCGATGTACTCTTGTAGCGGGTCCAGCACCGTCGTCTCCATCTGTCGTGGCGCGCGCGGGTGTGAGCGCGCGCGGGTGTGAGCGCGCGCGCGCGCGGGGAGTGACGTGCTGCGGCACGCACCTCCGACACCGTGTAGCGAGAGCCCAGAAACACGCCGTCCACGGCCTCGCCAGTCTTGGTCAGTGCTGCCGACAGTTCCTTTTCGTGCGACGCAAACGCCTGGAAGATCGAGCCCAGCTCGGCATAGTCGCCGCCCAGCTCTGCGCGCGGCGCGTGCACACAAGCATGATGCAGTGCAACAGCGCAACCCCTCCAGCACCGTTTGCACAGAGCTCGCCACGCTCGCACCCCACTATCACCACCCACCGCGCGCCAGACCCCACCCACACTTACCGGACTGACGACGCACGAGCCGCCGCACGTTGCGCTCGATGGCGGCGACTTGCTGGCCAAACTTGGTCGAGTGGTTCTGGATGTCGAGGAAGCGCGCGTCCGGGCGCTGCACGCGCGGGGCGATGACGTTGAGGCTGCCAAAGATCGACGGCGCCTCGAGCGACTTGATCTCCTCGGCCAGGGCCGGCCCCCAAGCGTCGGCCTCGAGGAAGCGGTGAAACAGCCGGCACGCCGACAGGATCGGGTGCTTCGCCACGCGGTTCAGGAACGACTGCAGGTGCACGCGCCGCTTCTCGACAGACTCGTGGTCGGCATTGGCCGTCGTGGCGAGCAGGTTGAAGCTAACCATGCTCAGCGTGATGCCGTCCTTCTCCGGCAGCGGCGGCACAATGCATGTCGGGTTGAGCCGCACGAGCGCGTCGCGGAACGTGTCAAACTCGGAAAAGCGCCGGCGCACGCTGTGGCCCTCGATCTGGATCAGGTACTCGATGTGCGCCTCGCGGCCCTCGCCCACGCGCCGCGGGTCGGTCACGAGCACGGGCGTGCCGCTCTGCAGCAGCTTGTCGATCGTGCTGTAAAACACGTTGTTGCCTGCGCCCTCCGTCATGCCCTGCGCGCGCAGCGCACGTTGAGCGGTCGTTGCGCGGCTGCCACGCTTGGTCGCACCTCACCGGGTTGTCGTCAACACTTTTATTGTTTGGGTCTTTACTAACACGTACCGTCACATGTTGCCCTTGCGTCGCGCGGCACTCGCTTTGCCCTTCCGTCCACCGCCCCGCCAACCAACCCCTCCCTAAACCACGAGGGGCACGCTCTGGTACGTCGTATCGACGCCGAAAAACTTGTAGCCGGTGCGCCGGCGACGGAGGAGCAGCGGCGCAAAGCACAGGAACTGACGCCCCATCAGCGACGCAACAAACCGCGCCAACGGAAGCGCACCAGCCAGATGAGCGCGTCGGTGATCCACAGCGCAAAGGCGACGCTCCACAGCGCGCGGTCCGCACACCACTTGGGCGCCCACTTGAACAGGGTCAACGCGCCCATGACCTCAAGCACGGTCAGGAACAACCACGCCAGGAGCGCGCCCGTGTCGATGCCGATGCCGGCCGCGTTCATCATCCGCGCGATCAGCGACGCCACAAACGGTAGCGCCACCACCGTCACGCCCGCACCGAGTAGGTAGGCCTGCGCCCACGCGCGTCAGCGAAACCCGCGCAAAAACACACGCAAGCACACGCACGCCGGGCGCCCAGATGCACTGGGGGTAGTCGTCGACCCAGTTGCGCACGACCCACGCACCGCCGCCCAGCGCCGCAATGTGCACCAGGTACAGTCCAACACCGCACACGGCCACGGCCGTCTGCCACGCTGCATTTCACGTCAGGCCACCCGCGCCACGCGCCACACGCGCCACACGCGCCACACGCGCACCCTCAAACTCGGCCGCACGGTCTCGCTCCGATTCGCGCTCGGGACGCATCGCTCCGTAAGCAGCTGCGCGGAAAGTGCTGATGCGGTGTGGGTCGCAGCAGCGTGACGCTCGTGTGACGCGCACTGTCAGCATGTCGCGCCGCACCGCGCTCATCGCCAACGGCGACAACGCGCTCGGCGGCTCGCTGGCGCTGCAGCTCGCGCACGAGGGCGTGCAGGTGCGTCGCCGTCTTGGGCGGTGAGGCGTCGGCTGACACGCGCGGCCGTCGCAGATCATCCTCGGTTACCACCCGGCCAACACCGCGGTCGCCGAGCGCGTCCGCACCGCCGTCGAGGAGACCGGGCGCGCATGCATGATCCTGCCGGGCGTGTCGTCGTGCGACGAGACGTGCCGCAACTGGGTCGAGTACGCGGTGCAGCAGTTTGGCCGGCTCGACGCGCTCGTGCTCGTCCAGACCCAGCCCGATCGCCCCGTGCACGACGCCCTCGTTGACGCCGCCGCACGCCACATGGAGCCCGGCGCCGTCGTGCTGCACATCGTCGCGAGCGCGCACGGCCCCAAGCCCGCGCCCGCGCCGACACCGCGCGTCGACGGCGTCCGCGTCGGTCAGGTCGAGGTCGGCGACGTCGGCGCACCAACCACAACGATCGGCACGCCCGCCACGCCGCCGCCCAGCCCCACGCGCGGCGCCACCAAGCCCGGCGCCGAGCCCGACTTTAGCGCGTCGGCCGCGGTCGTGTCGGCGGTGCAATTTGTGTGTCAATGAGCAGACAGATGTGGCCGAGACCGGCTGTCATACTCCTCGCGCTCGCGCTCGCGCTCGCCCGTGCGGCGGCCTTTGCGCCGGGCGACATCGTCTGGGCGATGCAGCGCACGCAGCTCGGGCAGGTGCGATGCAGCCCGCGCCCTTTTTCTCCCCTGCCCCGCCTGAGCGTGTGCGCGCGTGTGTGCAGAACCAGAGCCCGTGGCGCGACGTGCTCGGGCGCGACTCGCCCCGGTTCGGCCAGGCGCGGCAGGTGCAGGTGCCCGTCGGCGCGCAGGTCAAGGAGAGCGCGCAGACCAGCGACCCCTTCAAACTGTGCGCCTGGCTCAACAAAAGAGCGCACCCGCTCCCTCTTCTCACCGCCTCTGCGCAGGATGCTCTCGTTCGCCAACGACCAGTTTGTGACGCCGTGGCTGGTGATCGCGGACGGGCGCGGGCGCGTGGTCAACACACTCGTCGTGCGCTTCACCCACGCCGAGGGTGCCATTGTCGGGATGAAGTGGACGGCCGACTGTGCGTCGTGCCTCTGCCGCCGCCCCGCTCACCTGACCAACCACCCGCAGACAACGACGGCGAGCACGCGGGCGTGGTCCTGCCGATGCTGACGATCGTGTACCTGTGGGAGGAGCGCGCGAGCACGACCGTGACGTTTGCTGTCAACGCGGTCTTTGTTCTCGCCATCCTCTTCACCCTCGGCATCATGAGCTACATCATCACCGTTGACAACCACGCCACGCGCTACGAGGCCGCCATGCAGCGCAAGTACGGCGTCCAGGTCGTGCAAGCCTCGCCCGCCGGCCCCACCGCCGCTGTCACCGCGCAGCCGCCCTCCGACGACGCCTTCAAGCGCAGCTGATGTGAGCGTGTGTATGTATGCAGTCGCGTTGCGGCACCCTTGCGTTGCGCACATGCACTGCAGCACACACGCATGCTCACTCGGCATCGAGACCGAGCAGGTGCAGGACGGAGAGGAGGCTGCGCGTGTTGATGCGGAACGAGGCCTGCTCCTGCACCACCGGCTTGGCGCGGAATGCTATCCCCACGCCTGCCGCGGCCAGCATGAGCAAGTCGTTGGCGCCGTCGCCCACCGCGACAATCTGCTCGCGCTGCACCCCCTCCAGCTGCGCCAGCGTGCCCAGCAGGTCTGCCTTGCGCTGCGCGTCCACCACCTCGCCCACAAGCTGGCCCGTCAGCGTCTGCCCGTCGGCCGACACCTCGAGCTGGTTCGCAAACGCGTAGTCTAGCCCCAGCGCCTCCTTGATGTGCAGCGCCATCGGCAGGAACCCGCCCGACACCACCGCCGTGCGCACGCCCAGCCCGCGCAGTGCCCGGCACAGCGGCAGCGCGCCCTCCATCAGCTCCAGTCGCGCCTTGACCTCGTCCAGCGCCGACACCGGCAGGCCCGCGAGCAGTGCCACACGCTTGCGCAGTGACTGGCGAAAGTCCAGCTTGCCCTGCATCGCCTCCTCCGTGATCTGTTTCACCTGCGCACTCCCCGTCAATACCGACCGCCGACTGTCACGCCCGCTAGCCGCGCTCCGCCGCCCGCCACGCACCTGATCGTGCACGTTGGCATACCGCGCAAGCTCGTCGATGACCTCCTGCCGAATCAGCGTCGAGTCCATGTCAAACACGACGAGCCGCTTGCCGCGCCGGTGCACCGACTCGCGCTGCACGTGCACGTCGCACGCGTGTACCCGCGCGACCACAAACAGCGCCGCGCGCAACGCCAAGACGTCGAGCCCCTCGGGCGCGCTCACGCCGAGCTCCACCGCGCGCAGCAACGCGCCGAGCTTGTGCACGCGCATCACCGACGCGTTCTGGCCCACGACCACGCGCGTCACCGCAGACAGCACCGCCGCGCCGAGCGGCACGTCGCCCACGATCGTCACCACGTGCGCCTCCCGCTCCGGGTACGGCGCCAGCGACGTCGGCATGGGCGTTCGCGCCGGGTTGACCTGATACGTCAGCGCCGCGCCCATTTTGTCACACTCGTCTGTGAGCTCGCGCAGCAGCACCGACTCCTCCGCCGGCATCTCCACCAGCGCCGCCGCCGTCGTCGCGTGGTGCACCCGCGCCAACCCCACGTCCAGCACGCGCACCTGGTGCCGCTCCAGCCCCGCCAGCAGCGCCGCCAGCAGGTCCGTGCCCTGCCGCCCCGTGATCGACACCAGCGCCGACGCCGCCTCGCCCACTGACGCCGTCGACGCTGTGCGCACCGTCACCGCCGCCGCCGCCGCCGCCGTTGCCGCCGCCACCGGCGCCAACGACGACAGCGGTGTGCTCGGCCGAAACAGCGGCTGTGAGCCCGCCAGTGCAGTGACGGTCCGTGTCGCCGCGTCAATCCGCGCCCGCACCTCGCCGTCGGCCGCCAACACCGGTGCCGGGACGGTCCACATCGCCGCGCGCACCTCGCCGTCGGCCGCCGACACCAGGGCCGCGCCATCACCATCGCCGTTGGCCGAGTCGCCCGCGACACGCGCGCGCTTTGCCGGCGGCTCGTCTGGCGCGGCCGTCGGCAGGAGCTCGGCGAGCAGCTGCGCCTTGAGGTCGGCCACCGAGACGGCCTTGCTGAACGGGAGCATCGAGATGCGATAGAGGAACGGCTCGCGGATGTCCAGACCCGTCACCTTCTCCATCTTCTTCAGGATCTTGACCACGCCGGTGTAGTTGAGCGACACGAACGTCTGCGGCGCATGCTGAGTGGCGCGCTGAGCCGTGTACACGCGGCGTGCACCTCTAGCCCCTCGACATGCGCCAGCAGCGCCATCGACGCGCTGCGCTGCCCCTCCGCCCCCTGCGCCGGATGCGCGGCGCTCCGCAGCACCTGCAGCCGCTCGGCCTCGGCGACGTAGCACCGGTTGAGCTTCTCGACCTCGTGGTCGAGCACATCGAGGAAGCGCGTAACGGCGGACTTGAGGTCGAGCAGCTTGCACCCGACCAGCTCGGAAAAGTTGGGCACGAGGATGCGGCCTGGGTGCGCGCGCGCCGTCAGCCACGCGCACGTCGCATGCGCGCGCGAACGCACCCACGTCCGCGCCCGACGGCCGAAAGTTGGCCGGGAAGAACGCGTTGCGGCTGAGGCTGGCGCGCAGTGGCTTAATCAGCTGCTTGAGCGCCTTGTAGTCGAGGCAGCTGTCGCGCAGCGTCGCCGCCAGGCGCTCGCGACTCTCGGCCAGGCGCTTGCCGAACTTCATCCGCGCACGCACACAGAACATTCACACCATGGCCGTGCGGTCACACAACTCGGCGCCGCCGGCCTCGCCGCCGCCGTCGCTGCGGCCGCGCGCCGACTTTGACGAGCAGCTGCGCGAGGGCGTGCGGCAGATGGTGCGTAGCCCCCACGCGCCATCCCGCAGGGCGCAGCACACACACGTGCGCCGCGCCGCGCCCGCACCTGAGTTCGCTGTGCAGGGGCAAACCGTGCGCGACGCCGTGCGCTGGCTCGGCTTCCGCGCCGACACGCCGCAGGAGCGCGTCGTGCGCGCCGTCAAGCGCCTCGTCGTCGTGCTGCAAAACAGCGCGGGCGTGCTCAGCCTGTTTGGTGCGCGGCGCGCGACCGCCCGCGCACGACCACTCGCTTAAACATAAACAAGCCGACGCGCTGGTACCCGGCGGCCTCGGCTCGCAGATCGACGCCTTTCTCGCGCTGCTGCCCCGCCTCGTGCTGCAGGCGCGTGTCTACCTCGCCAAGCGCGCGCAGCAGCAGCAGCAGCAGCAGCGCCCGCGCCTCGCCTACGCGCTCTACGGCTACGAGGGCCTCGCTGCCGACCGCGCCCCGCCGCTCGCGTTCGTCGCCGGCCAGCAGATCCAGGTCGACAGCTACGACCGCGACGGCGACGGCTGGGCGCACGGCAACATCGACGGGCGCGAGGGTTGGTTCCCGAGCAACCTCGTCGTCATCATCGACTCGGCAGACACCGGCACCCTCGCCGCCGACGCTGCCGCCGACGCTAGCACCGATCTCGCCGCCAGCGCCACCACCGCCCTCGCCTCCGAGGCTGCGGCCGCGTTCGACGCGCTCGTGCTCGTGGTCGAGGCTGCGCTCGACGGCGCCATCGGCGCCACGTCTGCGTCGGTCGTGCCCGCGCCGACGCAAGCGCAGCACGTCCAGGGCGTGTCGGACGCGGTCGACGCGCTCGTCGGCACCCTACGCCACATGGAGACCCTCGTCACTGCGGCCGCGCTCGACGACCTGCGCCCGCGCATGCTCGAGGCCTTTCACCAGACGATGCGCATCGTCGCCCTCGCCGATGCCGCGCTGCAAAACCTCACGCGCGCCCAGCGGCCCGTCGTCGCGCCCACGCCACCCATGCTCGCCCGCCGCTCGTCATCGTCGGGCTTTGCCAGCACGCCCCCGCCCCCGGGGCCGCCCCACGCCGCGCTCTTCCAGCAGCTCGGCCAGGAGCTGGCGATGCTCGTCACGCTCGTGCAGCTGCTCCTCACCAACGCCATCGCCAAGGACGACCAGGACGAGTTTCTCCAGTCGAGCCGGGCGCTGCAGCAGACGGCGCAGCAGCTTATCGACGCGGCGCAGGGGCCCGCCCGGCCCGCCTCAACGCTCGCCAATGACGAGCTCCTCGCCAAGCTCACGACCATTGCGCTCGACGACGACCTCGCTAGCGACACCGCCTCCGACAGCGACACGGCCTCGCTGCGCCTCGGCTACGGCACGCTTGAGCGGCGCGCACGACGGCCCGCCTCGCCCTGGGACGCCTCGGCAGTCACTCAGCAGCGGCCCCTGCGCCCGCCCACCGCCGGCGACAAGCGACCGCTCAGCCCCATGAGCTCCGAGGAGATGACGGCCAAGACGCCCTCGCCGCCCGTGCCCGCCGCCCCGCCCGCCCCCGCGGCTGGCCCCGCGGTCGCCCCGCTCCCGTTCACGATCCGCCGGCCCGATTTCACCACGGCCACCCAGACCGTCGTGCGCCAGATGGCCCAGCTCGTCAAGCTCACGCAGGACAAGACCAGCCGTGAGCTGTACACGCCCACGGCTGAGCTCGTCAGCCAGGCCGTCCGGGGCATCCTCGACCAGACGACGGCCGCCGTCGCAGACTTTGACAAAGTCATGAGCGACGACACCAAGCGCACACTGCACGCCCACACGACCGCGCTGCAGCAGACGGTGCGCCCACGCCGGTGGCCCCGCCTGCCGCGTGCCAAACCCGCGGCCTCAGGTGTCGACGCTCCTCATCGCCACGCGCATCGCCAGTGGCGTCTGGCCGCCCGACCACGGTGCCCTGCGCGCCGGCCGTTTTCGCTCACGCACTCACGCGCGCTATGCAGCGGTCGACGACGTCAAGAAGGCCACGCTCGAGGTCGCCAAGTCGATGAAGGCCCTGCTCGTCATCGTCAGCCAGATCTTTGACCACTCGGACGAGTATGCGCACCGCCTGCACGTACGTCCGTCCGCCCGCCGCCTCGACCCTCTGACCCGCACGCGCCCGTAGGAGCTCGAGCAGACGCGCCGCGAGAAGGACCGCAAGTACTGGCAAGAGTACCTCCTGTTTGAGCGAGTCGAGCGCGACCGCCTCGCCGCACACAAGCAACCCACGGCCACCAGCGCCGCATCCGCGCAAGCTGCGGCCGGGTGCGCCCTTCGCAGCTGCACACGCGCGCCGTGCTGACCCCCTTGCAGCGGTCTGCAAGTGCTCCTGCGCGACCTCACCCGCGCGACCCAGTTCAAGCTCGGCCTCAACTCGGTTGGGCAGACGCTGCGCCGGCGCGCCGTGCGCAGCAACGAGCACGACGCGCATCACCAGGTGCGCAGAGCGTTCGCGGCCGATGTCGCCTGACCCGCGCGCGCGCGCGTATGTGTGTGTGTGTGTGTGTGTGTGTGTGTGTGTGTGTGTGTGTGTGTGTGTGTGTGTGTGTGTGTGTGCAGCCGACGCGCAAGGCGATGGGCTCCAAGCTGTTCATGGTCGACGAGTGCCTCCAGCCGCTCGTCACGGCCCTGCACGAGGACACGACCGACATCGTCGTTGATGTCGACAGGACGCGCGACGGCTTTCCCGTGATCAAGGCCGGGTCACTGTCACGCCTGGTCGAGCGCCTGACGTACTTCTACCCCGGTGCCGTGCGCGCGCACACCGTCTAACTGCACTGACGCACTGACCGCGCGCGCAGACGAGGACTTTGAGTCGGTCTTCATGATGACCTACGAGCACTTTACCAACGCGCGCGAGCTCATGCAGCTGCTGATGGCGCGGTGTGCGGTAGTGCGTCCTGGCCCGCCAGCAAACTCACGGCGCAACGCCGAAACAGCTTCGATTACAGCCTTCCCAACCTCACGCCGCGGCAGTACCTCCACTTCCAGACCGAGATCCTCACGCCGATCCGCCTCAGGGTGTTCCACGTGATGCGCCTGTGGATCGAGCGCTTCTTCCTCACGATCGACCGCGACGAGGCCCTGGCCATCTGGACGCAGCTGCAGCACTTTGCCGGTGCGGCGCCGCGTGCGTGCACATGTGTGCCGACGCGTGCGTGCAGACACCACCATGCGCAAGCACATGGAGCCCATGGCGGCTGAGATCACCAAGCTGCTCGCCAAGCAGGTCTGAGTGCCGCCCGCCCGCACGTCTTCGCGCGCCGTGCTTACCCGCAAGCGCTGGCGCAGAAGGCGATGTTGGCCGGGCCCGCCAACACCAGCAGCGCGAGCGAGTACAGCGGGGCGGTGCGCTGCGTGCGCCGCGCGGCACGGCCGTCTAACGCGGTGGCGCGCGCTAGGCCGAGGGCGAGACGCCCCCGCCGATCCTGCCCAAGACGGCGGGCGGGAGCTTGCAGCTCGAGGACGTTGACCCGACCGAGCTGGCGCGGCAGCTGACGCTGATCGAGCACGTGCGTCGCGTCGCTGCAGGCCACCACCACACTCACCCCTGGCGCCGTGGCAGCGCATCTTTGTCCAAATCCAGCCGCGCGAGTGGCTCAAGCAGGCCTGGAACAAGAAGGACGGCGACCTGCGCGCGCCAAACATCCGGCGGCTGATCAAGCGCTTCAACGACGTGCGCGACCGCGCGCGACCGCGTCGCCGGCTCACGCCCGGCGCCAACAACAGGTCACGCGCTGGGTCTTCCACGGGATCATGCGGGGCCCGGCGCCCAAGCAGCGCGCGCGGCTCATCAAGCTCTTTGTCCACACGGCCGAGCGGTGTCGCGCGCTCAATAACTTCAACGCGGTCAACGCGATCCTGTCGGGCCTGCAGTCTGCGCCCGTGCACCGGCTGCGCAAGTCGTGGGAGGTGCGCCGACGCCGGGCTTGTGCCGGGCTGAACGCGCGCATGTCAGCTCGTGTCAACCAAGACCATGGCCGTATACACCGAGCTGGCCGAGCTGATGTCGCCCGAGGACAACTTTAACAACCTGCGGCTATCGCTGTACTCGGTCGACCCGCCCTGCGTGCCCTGGCTGGGGCTGTATCTGCGCGACCTGACGTTCATCGAGGACGGCAACCCGACTCGGGTCAAGGGCACGGACCTGGTCAACTTTGACAAGTGCCGCAAGCTGGCCAACACGATCAACGAGATTGAGCTGCTCAAGCTGCGCCGGTACGCACTGCAGGACGTGCCGGAGATCGTGAGCCTGTTGCTGGACAACGAGGGCCACCTGGTCGACGAGAAGGAGATGTACGAGCGCTCACTCCAGGTCGAGCCGAAGGATCCCTAACCTTGCACAATTGTTGCGAAAGTCAGCCCGATTGTACGTACGTAATGGCGACAAGTTGTCATTGCAACTGTAAGTTCGCCGCGCGCCGAGCCAGTGCCTGCGTCGCAGTGCGCGAAGGACGCTGCCAGAGAGTGGCTCGCATCGACACGATGTGGCGAGGGTAAAGCGCGGTACGGATTGCTTGCGCGCGCGGGATGTGCGGCGGCTGATCGGCGTACGCAGCGGCCCGCTGCGACGGACGAGGACGAGGAAGACCCGGACAAGGACGATGGAGACTAAGGGTGGCGCACGGTCGCCAAGTCAAGGACGCCGCACAAGGACACCGCGCTCAGCCATGATTTGCATCAGCTCGTAGATGAAGCCGATAAAGTTGTGCTTGCGCCGCGCGTTCTCCTTCTGCGTCCGCGGCTCAGTGCCGAGCCCGCGGGCACGCGCACACGCACGCGCACGCGAACGCACGCACCGCATAGCGCGCCATCTTGGCCTCCTCGGACGCGATGGTCGCGAGCAGCTCTTCCCTGCGCAGCAGCTGCGTCTCCACGTCCGTCCCCGCGTCGTCTTCTTCGAGCCGCTCGAGCTGCTCGCGGCACTGCGCGCGCCGGTCGCGAATGACCGCCATTAGGTTGAAGCGGATCTCGCCGCTGCCCTCGGTCTGGTAGCGCTCGATGCGCTCGGCGATGACCGGCCGGACCACTTGCAGCCAGTTGTCGGGCGTGCACGCGCCCAGTGGGATCGGCCCGCCCGCGAGGCCGTCGAGCTCGTACAGCACGCCCTCGAACGGCACGTACGAGATGAAGTGGAACAGGTCCTCAGGCTTGCCGCCGCGCTTCTCGTCTACCGTCACGGCCTCGGCGCGCGCAAAGCTGTTGTGCACCGTGCGCATCGTGTCGCTGTTGGTGATGGCCTCGCCCTTGAGCTGCGCGCCGCATCGTCGTCGTCAGCCGCCGCGGACCCGCCGCCGAAGTCGTCCGCACCTCGGGCGAAAAGTCGCGCGTAAACTCCTTGAATCCGGCCAGCTCCGCGCCCAGGTCCACGCCCGGCGCGTTCATGAGCACGGCGAGGATGGCCTGGGTGGCGCACGCATTGTGGATGACCTGTCGCGAGCGCGGTCAGCGCTTGACGCCACACCGCCGCGCCGCCGCGACCTGCTTCGCGTAAAACAGGTCGGCCGGCACCGACGCCGTCACAGGTCGCGGGTTGCGCTCACCCGTGTACTTGAACAGGAAGATGAGCCCAAACACGGGCCTGCGCGCGCGGTGAGCAGGCGCGCAGCGGGCCGCACCGCGCGCACGCCAGGCTCGCCAGCGTCTCGTCGTCAAGGCTGTAGATCTCCTCCACCTGCACGCCGCTGCACCCGACGTCGCGTATGAGCTCCGTGAACACGCCCGGGTCGCTCTGCGGCGGCGGTCGGCGGTCGGCGGTCGGCGGTCGGCGGCCGGCGCGCAACGCCGACGGCGCCACAGTGCTTGCCTCGATGGTCGTCCACGTGGCCTCCATCGCGCGTCACACAACACACGCCTTCACCCGCTCCCAGACCTCGCGCCGCTCTCAGAAGAGGCCCGACTTCTTCTTCTTGGACGCCTTGGCCTGCTCGGCGCGCGTGGCGTCCTCTAGTTGCCGCAGCTTGTCCTCGAGCTCCTTCTTTTGCCGCTCGAGCGCCTCCTTCTGCTCGGCGTACTCGCGCTTGATCTGCCCTCCCCCCCGAAGCGAGGTCACGGCCCGACCCAGCCGGGCACGCCCGCGCACCTTGTCCTCGTTTTGTTGCAGCTTGTTCTCCTTCGCCTTGACCTTCTCGTTGAAGATGTTCTTCATGTCGGCCTCCATCTTCTTCAGGCGCTGCTCGGCGCTCTTCTTCTCCTCGTCCAGGCGCGCGAGCGGGCTGTTGCCGTTGCTGTGCGGGGCCGCGGGTCAGCACGGCGGCCTCGCGCGCACCCCGTCCGCAACGCACATCGCCTCGCCGACCGCGCCGCCGCCCGCCGACAGCTTCTGCGTGCGGTAGGCCTCGTACAGCTTCTCGTTGGTCGTGAGGATGAGGTCCTCCATGTGCGACCTGCGCGCGACCGCGTCAGCCTCTCCCGCGCGGGCCCTCGCGTGACGCCACCGAATCACGAGCTGGCGCAGCTTGACAAAGTCGCTGTGCTCCTCGTTCTCAACTGCGCAGGGGTCAGCAACGACGCATACGTGCGAAACGAGGCGCACCGAGGATCGTGCCCCACGGGTACTGGCGGCCGCGGACCTTCTTGCCCTCGACGTCAAACTCCTTCTCGCTGCCCATGACCGTGAAGGGCACCTTGGCCTGCCGCGCGGCCCTCCCGTCAGCTTCGCCACTCGTCGCGCCCAGCGCGGTTGCACCATCAGCGCGCGCGCCGTGTCGACCGTCTCCTTGTCGTCGTCGGCGTCGGTCGCGACCGAGAACGTCTTGATGCCGTGGAAGGCGAGGTCGTCGAGGATCTGCAGGGCCCGTGAGCGGTGCGCGCGTGCGGGGCCGCGAGCGCGCGCCACACACGCGCTTCTTGAAGAGCGCCGTCTCGTCCTTGGTGAGTGTGTCGGCCTTGGCGATGACGGGGATGAGGTTGACCTTCTCGTGGATCTGCTTCATGCACTCGATGTCGAGCGTCTTAAGGCTGCGATGCGCCGTGAGCGGCCGGGCATCCTCACGGGCGGTTGGGCCGTACGCACGCATGGCCCGTCGGCGCGATGAAGTACAGGCAGCAGTGGATGCGGTTGTCGATGATCGTCTTGCGGTTGACGCGGCGCTCCTGCTCAAGGAACGCGTCGAAGCGCTCGTCGATGCAGCTCACGATCGGCTTCCAGCTGCGCCGCGTGTCAGGCACGGGGCACCAGGCGCCCCACGTGCGCGCGCGCGCACCTCGCGTCGTTGTTGACAAAGTCGCCGTAGCCGGGCGCGTCCAGCACGTTGATCTTGAGCCGCACGCCCTTCTCCTCGACCGTGGCCGTGTGCGTGCGCACGACGACCGCGTCAACCGTCTCGTTGCTCGGTTCCTTGGCCGCGCGGGGCGCGTAGATCGGGCAGCCGAAGAGCGTGTTGACAAAGGTCGACTTGCCCAGGCCCGACTCACCTTTTTTATTCCAGCGGCGACGGCGACGGCGTGAGCCCTCGACACGTGCGCGGGACACGCAAGCGCGCACCGAGCACGAGCAGCGTGAACTGGAAGCCCTTCTTAACCGAGCGGCGGTGCACCTGGTTGGGAAGGTTGCTGAAGCCGACAAAGCCGGCCTGGCCGCCCTTCGCGTCGCCTTGGAATGGGCCGCGCGAGCAGGACGGATGAACGACAGAGCCGTTTTTTTTTTCCCGTCGCGTCGCGAGGAGGCGAGCCGCGGGCGGGCGTGTGCGCGCGTCGTCAGTTGCACGCACGCGCTATGCGCAGTACGGAGGTGGGGAGGCGAGCAGCGCCGGGGGTCGGCGCCGTGGGGGCGCGGGGCCGGCCCGGGCGGGACGCACCAGGCATGGTCGCTTGCGGCGAGACAAGAATAGCACACTCGAAACTCGAGGACCATACCGTGATGGAGCCCGTCGTGGCTTTTGGCGGCGAGCACGCGACGGCCGCGGCGCTGGTGCTGCTCACGTGCGAGCACGCGTCCCAGCGCATCCCGCCGCCGTGGACCGGCTGGCCGCAGGGCGACGAGCGCCTCGTGGGCATGCACTGGGCGGTCGACCTGGGCGCCGAGGCGCTGGCGCGCGAACTCGCGACGGGGCTCGGCTGCACGGGCATCGCGGCGCAGTTCTCGCGCCTGCTGTGCGACTGCAACCGCCCGCTCGACTCGGAGGTCGGTTGCCGCACCCATCGACGCCGCTGCTGCTGACGCCGCGGCCGGCGTCAGACGCTCTTCCGCGCGGTGGCCGACGGGCAGCCGGTGCTGCTGAACCAGGTGTGCACGCTGGGCGCACACGTTGCCACAGCGCTCACGGCCGCGCAGAGCGTGTCGCCCGAGGAGCGCGAGCGGCGCCTGACGCTGCTGTACCACCCGTACCACGCCGCGATCGACGAGCACCTGCGCACTCACCCGGACGTGCGCCTCGTGTTCTCGATCCACTCGTTCACGGACATGTACGAGGGCGCTAAGCGCGAGATGGAGGTCGGGGTGCTGTACAACGACGACGAGGACGTGGCGCTGCAGGTGCGCACGCGCTTGCGCGCGCACGTGCACGCGCGGCCCCTGAGCGATACGTGCGCACGCGCTGCAGGTGCACGCCGGGCTCGTTGCGGCCGGGTACAAGGCGCTGTTTAACGAGCCCTGGTCGGGCAAGCAGGGCTTTCTGTTCTCGGCCGAGAAGCACGCGCGGGCACACGGCAAGCGCGCGCTCATGATCGAGGTGCGCCAGGACCTGCTGGTGCAGGACGCGTGGCGCGCGGTCTTTGCGGCGCACTTGTGCAAGACGCTGAGCGCGGCGGGCTTTGCGGCGGCGTGAGGCAAACTTGAATCATGTGCGGCGGCAACAAAGACGTGTTTAGTTGTTTTCCTGTGCATGTGAGTCTACGGTCTAGAGCGGCGGCGGCACGGTGGCTAGGGCGGCGGCTGCAGCAGCTCCTGGTCGCCAATGGCCACGAGAACGTAGCTGCGCGGGCCGCGCGATCAGCCGCTGTGTCGTGCATGGTGCACGCGCAGACGCACAACGCGGCCACCAGCAGCGCCGTGCCGGCGACGTCGCCCAGCGCCGACAGCAGCGGGATGACGTAGTCGTCCGGCTCAAACTGGTTGCGCCAGAACCAGCGCACCATGTGGTGTGCGACGAAGAGCAGCAGGCCGACCTGGCGCGATGATGTAAGGGAGAGCACGCACGCATGCCCAACGCGCGCGCGCACCTGCAGGATGCCCACGACGAGCACGGCCAGGAGGAACAGCGGCGTGACGTGCACGTGACCCATGCCGAGCGTGTAGACGGCGAGGACAAAGAGCAGCAGCAGCGGCAGCGCCAGCAGGAACAGCGCGAGCATGCTCCGGCGGTGGTTTTCCGGCACGCCGGCCTGGTGCGACGCGCAGCGGCGTCAGCCGTCCACGACAGACCGGTGCACGGTCGCACGCACGTGCAGAAAGGTCGAGCGCCGGCTGGCGTAGATTGAGCCGATGTTGCCGCCCACGCCTGGGCCGAGCGCGCATGACCGCGCGTCAGCCCGCACGTCAGCCCGCATGCAGCCGCACGACACACCGTTCACGACGGGAATCATCACGCCGAGCCCGGGAAAGCGCGACAGCGACGACTCGAGCAGGATGCCGGCGCCACTGCGCGGGCACACCGTTGAGCACGGCGCCGGCAGCGGCACGGCCGGCGCACCTCGAAATCAGCATGGCGGCAAATAGCGGCAGCCACCCGTCCACGAGCACGCCCTGCACGTGCTCGTTGGTGTAGGCCAGGTGGATCCACACGGGCAGGAGGAACATGAGCGCGATGGCGATCGCGGGCACCCAGTACGTGTCTGCTGCGTGCGTGAGCTCGGTGCGCAGCCCGCCGCCGCCGCCAGCGCGCACCGAGCGAGACAAACAGGGCCGAGCCGAGCGCGCCGAGGATGACGAGGGTGCAGAGGTCGCCCAGGGACGCGGCGATCGGCGTCGCAACGTTGTCCGGGTTGACGCGGCAGAGGTGGCACACGATCACGAGCAGACACATGAGCGTGCCCAGCAAGAGGCTGTACGCTCGTGTGTCTAAGCGCGCCGCGTCACTTTGCACGCGAATGCACACCTCGCCAGCGACGCCGTCGCGACGCTCGTGGTCACGATAAACAGGCCCTTGGAAAAGTCGTTCCACATGCTGTGCTCCAGCCCGCCCAGGAGCATCGCCTGCACGGCCGCGAGTGTGCCCACGCCGAGCGCCTGCACCTGCAGCAGCGCGAGGTTGCCGACGACGACCTGCCAGCGCGAGGCGTGCCGACTGAGCAGGCCGATGTTGGCCTGCGCGGGGCGGGGAGGGGACGCGATGTGAGCCTCCCCTCGTGGTGCGTTGAGGCGGCGCACGGCCGTCGACAGGCGCGAGGCCAGGTTCATTTCGAGATTGCCCTTCAGGTTGAACAGGACGGGCACGAGGATGAAAAACTCGGGCGTGTCGCGGAAGACGGGCCAGCCCTGCACCACGCCAAACAGCCAGCCGGTGATGGCCGAACCGAGCGCGGCCAGGAGCAGCGACGGCAGCGCCTTGCGCGCAACGTAAGGCCGGCCGTAGATCGCAGCCGGCCACGCGGACGCACCTGCGACGCGAGCACGACCGGCCCCTCGTCCGCGACGATCTCGCCGCCGTCGTCGGCCTGCCGCACCAGCACGAGGCCACGCGCGTCGCCGCCGTCGCCGCGGTACAGCCGCGCGAGCTCGACGGCGTCGTCCAGGCCGTCAACGAGCAGCAGCGCGTCATCGGCGTCGCCATCAACGCCGCCGGACGTCGCCGGCATAACCAGCGCGTGGCCCGCTAAACTACCGCACTATGGTGGCCGCCAACTGAGTTCACGCAGTCTATATCCACTTACCCATCGAACACTACTCGCCCTGGCTACACGGTCTCGCATGCCTTGCGCGCGGGCCTCACCAGTCGCTCACACGCACCGCACCACCGCACACCACCACACTGCGGCCGCACCCGGTATGGCACGTGACCCATAACCGCCCGGTGCAACCAAGCAGAATCTCGCGCTCGCTTGTCGCGCTCATCCCGGCCGACGGCATCGGCAAGGAGGTGCGGTCGCGCGTGCGCGTGTGTGGCGTGCTGAGCTGCGTCCCGCCGCGTGCAGGTCGTGCCGGTGCGGTGCAGCGCGAGCGGCGCGTGACAATGGCTGATTGGGCGCAAAAGGCCGCACGCAGGGTGCTCGACGCCGTCAAGGCGCCGTTCGACTACGTCGAGCTGGAGGCCGGCTTCGAGCTGTTCCAGCGCACGGGCACGGCGCTGCCGGCCAAGACGGTCGAGACGCTGCGCCAGTGCAAGGGCTCGATCTTCGGCGCGGTCAGGTGGGGGGTGCACGCGCGCCGCGCGCGCAGGCTCACGCGAGCGCCCCCCCCCCCCCCCCCCCCCCCCCCCCCCCCCCCCCAGCTCGCCGTCGCACCGCGTCGAGGGCTACTCGTCGCCGATCGTCAAGATGCGCAAGGAGCTTGACTTGTACGCCAACGTGCGACCCGTGGCCGCCTCGGCCGCGACGGCCGCGCACGGCAAGGTGATCGACATGGTCATCTTCCGCGAGAACACCGAGTGCCTGTACATCAAGGAGGAGCTCTCGGGCACGTACGCGGACGGCTCGCGCTTCGCCACGGCCACGCGGCGCATCACCGAACGCGCCTCGACGCGCATCGCCCGCGCCGCGTTCGACACGGCCAAGCTGCGCGCGGCCGCGCTCAACCGGCCCGGGTTGGTCACGATCGTGCACAAGTCCAACGTGCTCAGCGTGACCGACGGCCTCTTCCGCGAATCGTGCCTGGCCGTGTCCAAGGATCGGGCGTACGAGGGCGTGCGCGTGGAGGAGCAGCTGGTTGACTCGATGGTGTACGTTGTTGACCGGCGGGATGTTTGCGCCGTGCTCACACTCGCGCCCGTGCGCGTACGCGCAGCTATAAGCTCTTCCGCGAGCCGGGCCACTTTGACGTCGTCGTCGCGCCCAATCTCTACGGCGACATCATTAGCGACGGCGCGGCCGCGCTCGTCGGCAGCCTGGGCGTGGTGCCGAGCGCCAACGTGGGCGACGGCCACGTGATGGCCGAGCCTGGTGCGTGGCGGCCGCGGTGCGCGCGCGGTGTTGGTGCGCTCACCATTCGGGGCGTCGCAGTGCACGGCAGTGCGCCCGACATCATGGGCAAGGGCATCGCCAACCCGGTCGCGTGCATCCGCAGTGGCGCGATGCTGCTCGAGTACTTTGGGGAGCGCGCGCGCGCGCGGCTCGTGTACGACGCCGTGCAGCGCACGCTCGACGAGGGCTTCACGACGCCCGACCTGGGCGGCAAGCAGACGACGGCGTCGGTCACGCAGCGCGTCGTCGAGCTCGTCGGCGCCGGTGCGGCGCGCCTGTGACCCCGCCAGTGCTGTCTTTCTGCATGCATGCATGAGCAAGTACAAACAGACAGTTGTCCACTCAAGACGACTGCTGCAGCGCCGGGCCGGCGGCGGCGTGTCAGCGCCGAACACGATCGAGCGCGAGACAGCGGAGGAGATGACAGGACAGCGTGCGTACTCAGGGGTTGTCAAAAAACGGTGTCTTCACGCGGGTCAGACGAAGAAATTCATTGAGTTGAAGCATCACAGCACGTGCGGGATGGCGGGGCGGGATGGTGGGGCGGGCGCACCCTGAGCTTGTTGTCCGATCTTCCGCGTGATCGGGTCCATTCTGCTTCGCACAGACGCACGTACGCGACGCACGCAAGACACGCGCCTAAATGAACGCATGTCGCAAGAGGGAAGGGGCGGTGAGAACCGCCAGGTCGCGGGGAGGGGAGGGAAAAGAGAGGGAGAGAGAGAGCGATTGGAGAGGGTGGCAGCACAGGCGGAGTACGCCCCGTTCGGTTGCAACCCCCCACAACGCCCCGCCACGGCTCGCGCCACAGCGAGGCGAAGCGGAGGGCCCGAGCTGTATTACTGTGCTATCACGAGCGGTCCCCAGCTGGCGGACGGCCGGCGCGACGGGGCAGGCGGCGTGGGCGCACCGACACCCCTATCCCCGCGAGCGGGCAGTCCCGTCCCGCGCCACCGCAACGCGTGCGCCGGCAGCCTGGCTCCGTCCACCGCGCGGCATTTTGCAGCCGCGAAGCTTCCGTCTTCGCCGGTGGCGCCGGCAGGCCACGCGCGCGAGCGGCGCGGACGCGGGCGCAGTCGGGGCGCCGGGTCCCTGCCGCCGCCTGGGTCCCCCCCGTCACGCAGCCGCCTGCGCAGGTTCGCGGTACGGCAGACCGCGGGCGCGACCGTTTGACGGGCCGAGGGGAGGTGCACCGTTCACGGCGGGCTCTTTCAGCCTCGTGTGCGGGGACGTTCCCCAAAGCGCGAGCGCGGGAGGACGGGCGCCTCCGTGTGTGTGCTTCGACTGAGAAACAGCCCTCGCCGGTGCCGCCACCCGCGCGCATCTCCCTCCCCCTCTCGGCGGGCGCGGCCCGCGCGAGCACGAGCGGGCAAAGGCGTGCAAAAAAGAAGTGTGCCACGTGGCGGGCGCCATTGCTGCTCACGATGCTGAGAGGGCGTCGGCGTCGCAGCAAACCTGCACCAGTTACCTGCGATGTCTACACCACCGCCCGTCTCGCACGTGACCAAGCCGCGCGCAGAGTCGGCCGGTGCGGTCCGACGCGGCCGCCGTCGTGGTGGGCAGGCGCTCACGCCCTCGGGCATCGCGCGCACGCAGCCGAGCCGCCCGCCACGTCGCCGGCCAAGAAGGCGCCCAAGCCGACGCCGACGCCCGCCGCCGCCGCGCCCGCCGCGTCCGACGCCAAGGACGACGGCGCCGGCGGCGGCGCGGACGGCAAGGCGTCCAAGACCAAGATGCTGCTCGAGCTGGCGCAAGACGTGTCGTCGCTGCGGCGGGTGCGCGCGCGCGCGCTCGGGCCGGCTGCACGTCTGAGTGCGCCGCACCTTGCAGCTGGCCGAGAAGACGTCGAGCGACTTTGTGGCGATCAAGACGTGGGTGCGCGATGTACTCAAGCCGTCGCTCAACACGTTGCGCGCCGAGTTTGTGCGTGCACGCGCACGCGGCCGCACGCCCCGCTTGACACGCCGCCGCGCAGCTGGGCGACGTCGACGGCCTCAAGGCGATCGTCGCGACGCTGCAGGCGTCGTGGAAGGTGCGTGCGTGCGTGCGTGCGCCATCTTGCGCCTTTTTGCACTGACGGGCGCGCCGCAGAACGCGTCGCAGGACCTGGACGCGTTCCGGCTCACGCTGCAGAAGGAGAGCGCCGAGCAGGTCCGGTTCCGCCAGGCCATCCAGGAGAGGACCGGTGCGCGCACCTCGGCCGTCGCCGCCCGCCGCGGCCGCTCAGGCGCCGGCACCGACAGCGGCCGACCTGGACTTGCTCTCGTCGTCTGTGGACACGCGCATCAAGAAGGAGGTCGACCGGGTGTGGCAGCTGGTCGAGGGCTGGAAGGTCGCGTCGCGTCGCGCGTTGGCGGCTGTGCGTGCGCGGCGTGACCGCGCCTTGTGTGCGTCGCGCAGAAGGACAACGTGTCGCCGCCGCTCCCGATGGACATGGAGGACCAGCTGCAGCTGATGGAGACGCGCCTGGAGCAGGTCGTCGTGCGCGAGGTGCGCCACAACGTCGAGCGCGTCGACCAGGTGCGCGCCATCGCCTTCTGCGCGACGCCTCACGCATGGCGCACCCCTTAGGACATGCGCCTGCTCGAGGAGCGCCTGGAGCAGCTGTGCTTCCGCGAGGTCATGCGCCTGCGCGAAAAGCTGGCCGACGAGCGCGAGGCCGACCGCGAGCAGGCCGCGAGCTCTAAGCCGGGCAAGGCCGCCGCGATCGTGCACGGCACGTCTGCGCACACGCGCCGCAAGTGCGGTTCCGCGCTGACGGCGCATTGTATGCACAGACCCCAACGCGCTCACCACCAAGCAGCAGGAGGTTATCGCGTGGCTCGAGGGATTCGGGCTGGCGTCGCACGCGCCCAAGCTGTTTGGGATGGTGCGCAGGCCGCGTGCTTGCCCACGCGCTTACCGGCCAAACGCACCGCAGGGCTACGACTCAATGTTTGTCGTCCAGGTGCGCGTCTGGGCGCGGCTTTCTGGCGCCGCTGATGGCGGACGACAGTACATCATCCCGGAGGACCTCGACGCCCTGGGCATCACCCTGCCGGGCCACCGCAAGGCGCTCCTGCTGGCCATCGAGACGCTGCGCAGCCCCACGGGTGTGCTGGGCTAAAAATCGCTCACATCTCTCTGACGCTCGCCTGCGACAGCCGCCGCGCCGTCAGCCGCGGCCGTGAAGCAGGCCACATACTCAGCCACGACGGGCTCGATCGTGCACCACACCATCGCCTCGGCCGCGACGCCGCAGCAATCACAACAGCAGCCCGCTCCGAAAGCTCAGCAACAGCCCGCTCCGCAACCGCATGCGCAGCCGCAGCCAGCTGCCGCAGTGCGCGCATCACCGCCATCAGCGCGCCGCACGGTGGTGAAGATGTATGACGACGACGAGGACGACGAGGACGACACCAGTGCCGTGAAGAGCGCGCCTGCGCCGGCCATGCCGGCCGTGCCGTCAGTGGTGGACGAGGAGATCGACGAGGACGAGGAGGTTACGATAAGCAAGGCTGCGAGGTGGGCCGTGCTTTTTCATGCAGTGCGCCTTTGCTGACCCGCCACCAGCGCCGTGCGCCCAGCCTCGGGCTCGTTCAGCAAGCCACCGCCGCCCTCGCGCCCGACAACCAAGCCCCCCACGCCCGCCAAGCCCGCGCTGGCCGCGTTCAACAGGGCCAAGGCGCAGGTGCGGCCAGCAAGCGCGCCCGCCCTGCTCACGGCCCACGGCGCCGCTAGGCTGACGATGCGGGCGACAATGGCGACGATGGCGACGATGGCCACGACAACCTGGCGCCTGCCGCAGCGAAGCCCGTTGCCGCGCCAAAGCCAGATGTGCCGTCCAAGCCGATGATCGCGCCCAAGCCGGCCGCGCCGGCCGCCGTGCCCGAGCCGGTCGCCGCGGTGAAGGAGGACGACGAGGACCTCATTCCACTGCCTGTCGCTGAGCCCGAGCAGGACGCGGACGACGTGGGGAAGCCATCTGCCGTCGAGCAAGAGATCGACGCGGAGCTGCAAAAGCTCGTGCCGGAGGTGCGCGCTGCCCGCCCCGTCTGTCGCGCGGCTGAGAGGCGGGGCGCGCGACGCAGCTGCGTCGCCTGGCCAAGCACACGGCCGACGGGCACGCCGTGGTGCTGTTTGAGCAGGTGCACTGCGCCTTGTCTGGCGCGCCGCGCTCACCCACCGATCCGCCAGGTGTTCCGCGACGCCAAGATCGAGCGGCTGTTTGATTCGGTCGGCGGCATCCTCAAGAGCGCCAAGGCCAAAGGGATCATCTCGTACGAGGGCTCGCTGCTGCTGGAAGGCGCGGCGCGTGCTCTCGCCGCGGTACTCGCTGACGGGAGCGCGTGCGCTCCAGGCAAGCACAACAAGGTCGAGATCTTCCTCGCAGACTCGGCCGCGGCGCCCGCCAAGGGCAGCACGAGCAGCGCTGCAAAGTCTCGCGCGGTCGGCGGCGGTCTGGCGAGCGGCGCGGGTCTGCCGGCGCCGGCCAAGGGGTCAGACGCGGTGGACGCGATCGCGCGCGTGTTTGCAGAGGACGAGGCCGTGTCGTGGTGCGCAGCGTCGGCGCATTCCCGCCCGTCGCTTACGCCGTGCCGCGCCAGGGTCCTGCTCTCGTTCGACAAGGACACGCCCGTGGTGCACGAGAGCGGCACGGGCGGCGCGGACGAGGTCAGCACGCACTTGTCGGACAGCATGGTGCTGTTTGGGTACCTGCGGACGTCGCTCGGGTGGGTGCGTGCGGCGCGTCGCGCATCGTGTTGAGGCGCGCCCGCGAGCAGCGCCGAGCAGCGCACCAAGTACGTCTACATCCGCTGGGTCGGCTCGAGCATCACGCCGGGCCAGCGCGCGCGCGCCGTCGAGCAGACGCGGATCATGGCCGAGTCGTACATGAAGGTTCGCGCGCGCATACTCGCCCGCACCGTGGCACTCAGCCCCAGGCCGCCGCAGTTTTATCACATTGAGCTGCTTGCGCACAACCAGGACGAGTGTACGACGGCGATCGTCAACGCGCGCCTGACCAAGGCGGCCGGCGCCAACTACGGTGCGCACTTGCGAACGCACGCTCGTCCGCTCACGCGCTCGCGCAGACTCGAAGCAGGCGCGCGCATCGGACAGCGGTGTGAACAAACAGTGACTGACGCACTGCGCTCGCACAGAACGCCGTCGCGGTCGACCCAAACGACTTTGCCTTTGGCCAGACCAAGACGAGCGCCGCGCAGTTCTTCACCGAGATTGAGAAGCAGGGCAACCTCAAGTCCAGTGCGTGCCCGCTCGGTCGCGTCGCGCTCGCCAACGCACGCCGCAGCTGTGTACCAGACCGGCCCGCTCAGCATCACGCCCGTTGATCTGACCACGCGCCAGATGACCGTCGGCGCAACGAACCTGCGCGCCAACCTGACGCAGTGACCCGCGATGTACGTCCTGCACGAGATACTTGTACGGCCGCGCTGCGCTACCGTAGCCCCCCGCCTTTCGCAACCGTGGAGACCTATCAGTCGCGCTTTATGAAGCAAAGTACCCACTTCTCTCCATTTTCTCTCTTCCGTCTGCGCACTCTGCTCCAGTGAGCGATTCCGCTTTGCAATTCGGCTTTACAGGTGCGTATAAAAGTGCGCGCCTTGTGTCTTTCCAACCACGATGAACCATTATGCTATTCTGATCTGCAAACATGTCTGCATCAACGACCACACACGTGTTCCTATCAGGCAAGGAGATCCGCAAGCGC
>CALSCO010000389.1:0-13683 GCA_943704415.1 Parvularia atlantis | reverse complement strand
CCCCCGCACGCACACGTTATTGAAGCGGAAGAGGTCGTCGCAGCAGAGCGGCCGCAGCGTCGTCATCCTGCTGCCCGATGCGCCGTTTATCAGCATGGCCGTCGGCACCTCGGCTGTCACGCTAGCGGCGCTGCTCCTCACGGCGACCCTTGCGGCGCTGCTCGGGTGGAGCGAGCGCGCGGCGCGCGACGACGCCGAGCGGCTGTACGCGGTGCTGCGCGCCGACATGATGACGCTGGTGCGTGCAGCGTGGCCTGGCGCGTGCGCGGTGGCTGAAGCGCGGCGCGCAGACGGTTCGCACGCGCAACGTGACGAGCGTCGTCGCGGCCCAGCGCGAGCTGCAGCGCCAGCTCAAGGCGTCGGCCGCGGCCTGGCGCGACGCGGCGAGCGACGACGAGCAGGAGCTGCAGCTCGTATTGAGCGGCGAGGCCGCGCTGCGCGACAACACCGTCAAGAGCGCAAGCCAGCGGCGCAGCCAGGAGGACGCGCTCAAGCACGACCTGGACGAGGCGGCCGAGGAGATGGTCGACACGGAGATCACGCTCAAGGCGCGGCTGGGCGAGCGGTCGCGTGGGCGCCTGCTGCTCGAGCGGCTGCGGCAGGAGCTCGAGGACCTTCGTGCGCGCATTGTCGAGGCGGACGCGCGGGTGGCCGACGAGGCGGACGAGGCGGACGCGCGGGTGACCGACGAGGCGGACGAGGCGGACGCAGACGCCGCAAAGGCAGACAGCACCGTCAGGGCCGACACCGCGGACACGGCCGCCAGGGCAGACGAGGTGGTCGACGATGACACGGCCAGGGACGACCGCCCCGCGGCAGAGACCCTCGACCCGTCCGCCTTCGTCGTCATCTACGTCGTCGACGGCAGCGTCGCCGCCTGGGTCGCCCTGCGCAGCAACTTGCAGCTGCTCGACGCCAACCTGCTCGCCTGCTCCCCGCACGCGGTGCATGTCTTTGCTGATGGCAGCGTGCCCGCCGCCGAGCGCGCGCTGTGGGAGACGCTGGTGCCGCACGCCTCGCGCTTCACGGTCGAGCTCGTGTGCTTTGAGACGTGCGTGCCGCCCGGCTCGGACGACTTGGTGCAGCTCGCGCAGAGCGCGACGGGTGTCTTCCGCCCGCAGACGAGCGCGCTCAACCGCTTTCTGTCTGGGCCGCTCTACGCACACCCTGCGTTTGAGCACTCCGTGGCGTACCTATTCCTGGACGTGCACACGTACATCGCCGGTGCGCAGCGGCGTCGCGCTGCACGTCATTGGGGAGGCTCATCTCGTGGCGCGCAGACCCGCTGCCGGAGGACCCGTTTGCGCGCTTCCTGCACAGCGGGTGCGACGTCGCCACGGCCAAGATCGCGCCGCCGCCTGCGACCGCGACCGAGGGCGAGCGCGCGCTGATGTCGGCCGCCTTCGCATGGCTGCAGGACCACGCCGCGAGCGCCGACCTCGGCGCCCAGTGGCAGCCCGACCCGGACGCGATGCCCGAGCCCTTCCGCGCGCACGCGCCGTGGCCCGACGCGACGCTGCCGCACGTGACCGCGCCGATCGACAGCGTCTCGGCGCAGGCCGACGTGCTCTGGCGCGCGACCGTACCGCCGGCGGGGGTGACTCAGTTCTACGACACGCTCGGGCGCAACGCGGAGGAGTACGTGCCAGTGGCGTACGGCGCGGGCGGCTGGGCAATGGGCCGGTTTGCGGCCGGGCGCACGGCCGCGTACCAGTCGCTCTTCCGCCAGCTCGACATCGCTCGCGGCTTCTACACGCACGGATGGACGGCCGAGCACGTGCGCGCGATGGCCGCGGCGCTGCTGTCGAGCGGCGAGCGCGTGTGCCAGGTGGTGTCGCTGCGCAATGGGCGGTGGCCGGTCGTCGTGCTGTCGGCGCGGGCCGCCGCCTCGCGCGCGGCGCAGCGGGCCAACGATGACGACCTCAAGGCCGACGCGACGTCCGCCTGCGGGCCGCGGCTCGATCCGTCGCTCGACGCGTTCTACAGCGGCGTGCTTGTGTGACCTCAGTCAGATTGCCATTGCACAGAGATGAGCGTCATCGCACCCGCGTTCGAGGGCGATGCGGAGCGCGCGGGCGTGGCGCCGTCCGCGCCCGTGTACGAGGTGGTGGACGAGAAGACGGGCGAGGTGCGGCGGGAGGGCGGGCGGGCGGGCACGGGCTCAGGCGCTGCGTAGCGCTACTACACGTACGAGGAGCCCGACCAGGAGGAGGAGCGCCAGCTGGACGAGCTGCTGCGCCAGCTGGAGCCGGAGCCCGTGACGGGTGCGTGGTGCACGTGCGGGCTCCGCGTGCGCGCTGAGATGGTCGCCGCGCCTCCCGCCCCCGGCAGCCGACTCGCCGTGGTACGCACGCGCGGCCGCGCACGTGGTGCGCTACGCAGAGTGGCTGGGCGGCCACACGGCGGCAATGCTGGGCTTCACGGGCCCGCTGTTTGAGGACATCGTGGACGACCTTGAGGTCGAGCGGCAGCGGGTGCGTCGTGTGCGGGGGCGGGCGGGCGGCGCGTGACACGTGCGATGCGCGGCGCAGGACGAGGAGGAGCGCATCCACATCGAGCAGCGCAAGAACGCGCCCACCGTGGCCGAGCCCGCGCCCGCACCCGCGCCGAGCGGCTGACGCATGCCCTCTTTTGTTGTTCCTTGTGTACTTTCGAGCTCGCCGCACACCCATGTCGCCGAAGAGGTCACGCGCGGAAAACGACGACGACAATCGACACGCGAGCGAGGACGCTACCATCGTCGACCACCACGGCGCCCACCTCGATGCCTTCTGCGCGGCCGACGCGCTCACGGAGGCGCAGCGCAGCACCGTTGAGGCACGCCCATCGCGTGCGGCGTGCGTGTCTGACAGCCTTGCAACGCGCAGGTGCTCGACATCAGCGCCAACTTTGTGCGCGTGCTCGCGCCGGACGCGTTCACGGGCATGGCGCGTCTCACGGCGCTGTACCTGGGCGCGAACGAGCTCGTGGCGGTGCCGGATCTGCGCGCGCTCGCACACCTGCGCGAGCTGCACCTCAACAACAACAAGATCGAGGCGCTCGCGTACGGCTGCTTCGACGGGCCCGCGGCCCTGCGCGTGCTCAACCTGCGCGGCAACCGCCTGCGCGAGCTCGGCGAGGCGTTGCGGCCGCTCGCGCACCTCGAGCGGCTGTCGCTGTCAAGCAACCAGCTGGACGACGGCGCGGTCGCCGCGCTCGCGCCGCTGCCGGCACTGCGCTTCCTGGGCCTGTTTGGCAACCGGCTCACGGACATGGACGGGCTCGCGCGGGCGCTGGCGCCGCTCGCGCAGCTGGACGAGCTGATCGTCGCGTGCAACCCGGGCGTGCTGCGCGACCCGCTCGGCTCAACAGCGCTCCTGCGCGAGCGCCTGCCGCAGCTCACGTGGCTCGACTGGGTCGTCGCAGCACCGGCGGCTCGGCCTGTACAGCAGCACGCGCCCTAGTGCAGGAAGACCTTGAAGCGCTTGTACGTGCGCATGACCACGACGTAGAGGCCGCCGGCGGCGGCAAAGCCGAGCGCGCACCAAAAGTACGCATCGTTGCCTGTGGCGCGCGCGCGCGGGAGGTCAGGCGAGCGCGGCACACGCAGACGCGCGTGCACGCACTAAACGCGCGCCGGTCCTCACGCGTCTCGTACTCGATCACGGCGTTGAACACCGCAAACACGGCCCACGTGCGCCCTGCGACGGCGCGTGGCTCAAGACGGTGCGCGTCGACGGCCAACAGCGTGCGCACCAAAGCCGTCCATGAAGCTGTAGACCTTCTTGGCGCCCGTGCGCAGCCAGTTGGGCAGCGAGTGCGAGGCCTGCGGGTATACGCTCGCGATGGCCGGCACGGGGCGCGTCGTGACCTTGACCTTCTTGCTTAGCGTGGTCGACGTGTTCGGCGAGGCCGCCTGGTGTGCAACGGTCAGGCCAACGAGCAGGACGACCCGCGCGCGCGCGCCACCTTCTCGTCGCGCGGCGTGTGCAGCTCCGGGTGCAGCTCGGTCGAGATCGGCAGGATGTTGGGGTCGCGCGCCGAGAACGTCTCCCAGTACCTGCGGGGCGTGTCCAGTCAGTCGCCGGCCTCACAGCGCACGCCGCACCACACCAGATCCACCAGACGAGGCGCAGCATGCCGGACGTGACCGCGATCGTCAGGCACACGGCCACGTACACGCTGTTGACAAAGAGCCCGTCTGGCAGGCTCGCCACGTACAGCCGCGTGAACTCGTCCAAGACCGACGCGATCGCCCAGACACTGGCGGTGCGCGCCCCGTCAACGGCCACGGCTCGGCCCCACGCGCCAGCGCACCGGCCCATGCCGTCACCAAACTCGAAGATGCACGACAGCGGCAGCCCAAACCGGCGGCGCGTCCACCAGAACTCGCGGTGGGAGACGTAGTACTCGTTCTCAAACTCGTCGCCGGCCATGCGGGCCTGCGTTCGCGCATCGGCACGCGTCGCCAGCCACACCGGCACGCACCTTGCGGCGCGCTGCCTCGCGTAGGAACGTCACGTGCAGGATGATGGCCGTGCGGCCCAGCGCAAACACGAGCGGCACAAAGAGCTGTGCGTAGAAGTACGCCTTCGAGTTGACCGCGCCGGCGGTCGTGTCGGCGTAGAACGTGAGGCAGATGCTGCGCAGGATCGACAGCAGCGCCCACTGCGCGACAAAGCCGTGAGCCCGTGCCGGGGCCACCGCGCGCGCACCGGCGGCCCGAAGCCGGCCATCGTCAGCCACGCGACCGCTGCCACGCGGCCGACACGTCACGCTCCGCTTGCAACGCGCGCGCCAAGCACCGCACCCTGGACGAAGCCGGCCCACTCGATCAGCGTGTTGAGTCCGGCCGGGCGGTCGGGCTGCGCGTCGCCGAGCGGGAAGCACGAGGCGGGCGCGTCGTTGACCACCGCCGTTGCCACCCTGCGCGGGAGCGCGCGTCAGACGCGGCCGCCGCACGTGCGCGCGCTCATGAATGCACGCACCCCGTGCCGCCCAGCTGTGCGGGTGACTCGCCGCCCACGCTGCCCGCGCCCAGCAGCGGCGAGACCTCGTCCACCGAGGACGACATCGCAGGGCCAGGGCCGAAGCAGGTTCAAAGTGCGTCGTCGACCGTCGACCTGTCACTGATGGAGGTCGGTCACGCGCGCGCGCCCCGCGTCCGCGCGAGACGACCGCACCTGACCTGACGGCGGCCGCCGCGCAGTTCTTCCAGCTCAAGTCGTACGAGACGGTCGCGGCGCAGCTCAACGCCAAGCTGCGCCAGGTCGACGGCCTGCTTTCGCACATCGCGACGTGGTCGCAGGGCGTCGCGCTGCTCACGACAACACTGGACGCGCTGTACAGCAAGGCGCGTGCCCCGTGCCCCATGCGTGCGCGCCGGCCCGGTCTGCGGCTGACGTGGCACGGCAGGACTCGGACTACACCGTTGGCGCCGCCAACCAGGTGTTTGCGTTCGTGCAGAAGGCCGTGCAGTCGGGGCCGTTGCGGCGCTCTAAGCCGGCGTACTTCCGCAAGGCGTCGCTCGTGCGCCGCGGTGCACGACGGAAGTTCCGCTGCTCACGCGTGTGCGTGCGCGCGCAGGACACGATCGAGACCGCGCTGGTTCTGCTCAAGGTCGTCAAGGCGTACAGTGAGGCGATCGGTGCGCCGCCGCCGCATCAGCACGCACGCGCACGCGCGCGCGCGCGCGCCGGCTCGCTCACACATACACACACGGTGCGCAGGGCTGAGCGAGGCGCAGCAGGAGACCATCAGCAAGTGGCTGCGCTCGGCACAAAAGTACCGCGCGCGGGCACTCAGCCCGCCGCCCGATCTCGGTGCGCGCGCCGCGCCCGCCGCTGCGTTGCTGCCTCACCGCGAACGTAGGCGATGTCGACACGGCGGGCGCAGCGGGCGCAGCAGGCGCAGCGGGCGCAGCGGGCGCGGCCGATGACGACGCCGGCTACGTGTCCAGCGCCCCGCCGTCCGCGGGCGCACTCTTTGGCGACGACGAGGGCGAGGGCGAGGGCGACGAGGCCGAGGCACTGCTGGCGCCCTCGGCCGGGACAACGGTCGGCGGGACGTTTGCCGCGCTCAGCCTCAACGCGGACGAATGAGATACCTGAAACCCGTGTTTCACCTGGTGACCCACGTGGAAGCCGGATAGCGGCCGAGAACATGAGCTGCCTGAGCTGCCTTGTTCGTTCACCGCCGATGAGGGAGTGCTCCAGGCGATTTGGTCCGGGCAGGTGCGCGCCGGCGCGGCACGGGCCCGATCTGAGGCGCCCGCCCACCCGCTCACGTGCATCCCGCCGCACTGCCGGCGCAGAACCTCGTGATCACCGGCCCGGCCGGCAGCGGCAAGACGCACCTCGTGCGCGAGCGCATCGTGGTGACGGCGATCATGGGCGCGGCCGCACTACGAGCGCAGCCTGCAGCCCGCGGACATCTGGCGCGAACCGGCGAACTGCGCTGGCGCGGCATGTGTGCGCGCCTGCGCACGGCCGGCCTGATCCTCGTCGTCATCGGCTGCGGCGAGCGCGAGATCAAGTTGTTAGACAACGGCTAAGTCAACGTCGCGCCAACGCCCACCTCGACCGCCGCGACGGCCCCGGCAGCCCGCCGCACGCCGTCCACGCCGACAGCCTCGGTCCGCCGCACAAGCACGGCCGCGTCGACGTCGTACGTCAACGAGCAGATCGGCTCGGCCGGCCTCGGCATACCCGTCGTGCTGCAGGCGTTCGTCATACCGTCGCCGCTGCCGTCGGCCGGGCTGCTGTTTGCGTGGACGTGCACCGCGTCGGAGAACGCGCGCCCGCAGCTGCCGCAGACCAAACAAGGTGCGCCTGCTCGTATGCCCAGAGTGGACCATACTGATGTTTCCGCGCCCGCAGTGCATGCTTTCGGTCGGCTCGCTCGTCGGCGGCACGTAGTACACGTTCTCGGTCAACGTGACCAACCCGGCCACCGACAGCTGGACGACAGCGACGGCGCAGTTTTCAACTGTGCCCGTGCCCCCTTTGGCGGCTCGTTTGGCTTCAACCCGACGACGGTGTGCGTGCACGCGCTGTGCTTGCCCTGTGGCTGTGCCTGATGCGCGTGCGCCAGATCGCGCCGCTCGACGCCGCCAACCCGACAACTCTCACCCTCTCTGAGTGGATCGCGGCAACGGGCGTCATGCTGTACCGCTCCGCCTACGTGCCCGGCAGCGCCGCGACGCTCTACTCGCCCGGCGTGACGTACCGTGACCGCATCCTCAAGCCGGCCACACTCGCCCTGGCAAGCGCCGATCTGCCCGTCCTGCTCAGCCCGCTCGAGATTTGGAAGAAGGGCGATCTCAAGAAGGTCTGCGGCCTCTACAGCAGGCACGCGATGGAGAAGGCGCTCTTTATCGCGCTCGTTGACGAGGTGCACACCTCCGACAGCCTCAACTCGCCCATCGTCCGCTCGCTCAACGCGTTTGACGGCGAGCGGGAGGACGGCGAGGCGCCCACGGTCTGCCTGCTCAAGGCAACCTACGCCAATCACGCTGCGGCTTTGTGTGGAATAGTCAGAAGTAGGTATGCAGCGAAACGACACACAAATACGCTTCACGTTGAGACAGTGAGCAGACGATGAGGTCACAGAAGGAAGGCACGGTCACCTGCTTGAAGTTGGGCCAGAAGCCACGCCTGCAGATCAGCCGACTCTTCGACCAAACGCTTGTTTGCGTCGTTCTTGTTGTTGTGGAGGTTCTCGTTGATAAACACTGCGATGTTGTCGAAGGTGGCCTCTTCGTCGTCCCCCTCGCCGTTGATGATGGCCTTCGGGTGAGCAACTCGGATGCGCTCTCGTGCCCAGGCGCGGTAAGACTCGACTGCAGTGCGTCTGGGGTCAGCCTGGCGATTGATCTTTTCCTCGACCGTGTTCAGTCGAGTCTCCACGTTCACCCATCGCCGACGCGCCGCATCATCGCCCAACGCGGTGACGTGCTGCGCCAGTTGATCGAGGTTCTTGATCTTCCTCAGATCGTCGGGAAGATCGCTGCTGTCGGTGTCGCCGGGATGGCCGAAGACGTAGCAGATGCTCGTCAGGAGGACGTTGGCCGCCAGTTCGTAGCGGAGGAGGAGGGCGCGCACACGACACTGCTCACGAAGGCGGCGCTTGCGCTCAGCCGCCGTCTGGTCGGCGGCCTCATCCAGCTTCTGCTGCATCTTTTGAAGGGCCGCCTGCGTTGATCGATCTGCTTCGCGCTGCTGGTCTTGCAGCTGCTGCTGGAGACGCTGCGCCCACTCGCGTTGCTGCTGCTGCAGTTGCTGCGCCGACTCGCGTTGCTGCTGCTGGAGACGCTGCTCCAGCCCGGCGATCTCGGTCCGCAGCTGCATGTTCTCGGCCCGAAGGGTCTCGATCTGCTGGCGCAGCTGCTGGTTCTCGGCCTGGAGGGTCGCGAAGTCCTCGCGCAGCTGCTTGTTCTCGGCCTGGAGGGTCGTCACGCGCTCTTCGTAGCGGGCGTTGACAGCGCGAAGTTCGTCCTCGTAGTCCTGACGAAGGCGGGTGTTGTCGGCCTGCAGGCGGGTATTTTCGGTCTGCAGACGGTCACGCTCGCGGCGCAGTGAGGCGTTCTCCTAGTTAAGCGCAAAGAACGTCAAGGCGGTCGGTAGACGCAGGTCAAAAGCGCGTACCTCGTGCAAACGAAGGCCGTTGACCGCTTCGACAAGTTGGCCCACGAGCTGGCCAAGAGGGAGCGCCGCAAGCGGCTGTTGTGGCTGAGCCGGCGTGTCCACTGTGCAAAGAAAAGGCCACGTCAGACAGCGGCAATCAGGGTAGGGGCAAAGCAAACGTCAGTCGCACCAGGACCCTTCACGTCGGCCGCGTTGTTGCGCGCAGCGGTTGTATCGTGTGCGCTTCCACCTGACTCTGCGTCCGCGGTGCCGCCGGCGGCGGGCTTGTCCTGCGGCGGCGGCACGTCCATCGTTGGGCGGTGGTGCTGGCGCCACGCAGTCCGCCACCGGGGACGGGAAGGTTCAGGCTGGAAGTATGGCAGTAAGTATAGATGTATCGGTACGTAGTAGGTCTATTATTCTGTGACATTGCACCAGTACGACCGGCGAGGGCTTGAGTTTGAGCGGCTCCTACTGATTGCAGCAAGCGGCCAAAAATGCTGAGCCGTGCGTGCAACGATAGAGTCAAGTGCGCACAAGAGCGGACCGGCAATGTTGCAGGTGCGCGTGTGCCGCGACTGTGCGGTCACGTGGCGCACGTGGTCGCGCTCGCGCACGGGCTCCGCCACGGCGAACTCGACGGCGCCAAGGGCGTGGCGCTGTGCGCGGCCCTGGCCCTGCTGTGCGTCGCACGCCCGGCACACGCGTGACGAGGCGCTGAGACCGCACGCGGGCGCAGGCGCGAGGCCACGGCGGACGAGGACGTTGCCGCGGCGCTCCAGGCGGATTCCGAGCTCGGCGGCGCGCTGCTGGGGGTCGTCAAGCACGCTACCGCCGCCGAAGCGCCGGACGTGCTGGACGCTGCTGCGGCGGTCATGGCCAACCTCGCGACGCTCGGCCGGCCCAATAACGGGCGGCCCGTGACGGTCACCGTGCGCTCACTCACGTCGCCCGAGCTCGCGGACGAGCAGGACGACTACGCGGCCGGTCGCGCCCTCCGCTCGTTGGCGGACGACAACGACAGCATCGACGGCAGCGACGACGACGCCACGACCGAGAATGTCGCCGTCACGCCGCTCGACTACACCGACGCCGAGATCGGATACAAGCTCTGGGACAGTGGGCATGTACTCGCACGCCTGCTGTTGTCGCGTCGCGGCCGGGCGCTCGTGCGCGGCCGCACGGTCGTCGAGCTCGGCGCGGGCCTTGGCCTGTGCGGCGTGCTGGCGGCGCGGGCTGGAGCGTGTCGCGTCGTGCTGACAGACTACAAGCCGGCGCTTGTGCGCAACCTGCGCGCCTGCCTCGCGCACAACGGCATCGGTGCAGACCGGGCCACTGCGCTCGCGCTCGACTGGCGGCGCTTCGCAATCGGCGACGACACGGGCGACGAGGACGAGCATGAGGACGAGGACGAGGACGAGGACGAGGAGGACGACGGCGGGTGCGCCGCGCTGCGACATTCGGCGGACGTCGTCATCGGCGCCGACATCGTGTTTGAGGACGCGGCGCTGTGCCTGCCGGCCGTGGCGCGCGCGCTGCTGCGGCCAGGCGGCGTCTTCCTCAGCGTCAACGCGGCGTCGCACATCGCGCTCGTGCCGCGCTTCGACGAGGCGTTCCGCGCCGCCTTTGCCGACGCGCACGTCGCCGTGCCCGTGCCGCAGGCCTGGTATGACCCGGCGCACCGCCGCAGCGCCGCCGAGCCGCTGCACCTCCTGTACGTTGCGCGCGCACCGCCGGCAGCCGCCCCTGGCCGGTGACGTGGCCGGTGACGCCGGTCTGTGTCCAAAGATTCTGTGGGCAATGCACCGACCACGACCTCTGAGCGCGCTGGTGGCGGGCAGCGCGGACGAGACGCGCGCGCACGACGGCAGCCGGAGCCTCGACGAGCGCACGGCCGATGCGCCGGAGCCGGCGGCGTGGCGCGGCACAGCCGAGACGGAGGACGACGACGAGGAGGACGACGTGGAACTGAGCGCGGACGACGCCTCATCCGTGGCGTCATCGTCCACCACGAGCACGTCGCCGCCGCCCGTGCCACGACGCATCGACACGCCGTCGTCGTCGTCGCGCACGTTCTCGGTCGTGGTGCGCTCGCGTGCTGACAAGCCGCACGCCCCCTGACGGCCGCGCACGCAGCGCACGGGCCTGCAGCTGACAAACGCGCTCGGCACGCTGCGCCGCACGCTGCTGAGGTGCGCGCCGTCGGCCGTGAGATGGCTTCGCGTCGTCGTGAGCCGCGCTCAATGCGCTGTCGTAGTACCATCGCGCCGCGGCAGCGCATCGGGCAGAAGATGGCCGCCGAGGGCCACCGCGCGCTGTGGCCGGTGGTGCGCGCCGGCCGCAACTGTGTGAGCATTGGCGCACTCACGCCCATGTGCGCGCGCAGGTGCTCGTGCCGGGCTTCAGTTCGGTCGCGCTGCGCGTCGAGCGCTCAGCCGAGATGCCGTCGTGGTGCGCGACGACGGCACACGACTCTCACAGACGCAGCTCAGCCACGCGCACGCGCGCGCAGGAACGGACGCCGCGTGTGGCTAAGCCTGCGCCGCTTCGGCGGCATCGGCCTGCCCGCCCGCAGCCAAACCGCGCCGGCCTCCACGCACGTCGTGTCCTCCGGGCCGCTTGACGACGACGCTGAGGACGAGCGCGGCGCCGGCGCCAGCACGCGCGCGCACGCCCACGACGCCCAGCCTCGCACAAGAAAACGGCGCGGCGGCGCGAGCCGCTGGGTGCGGCACATGACCCTCAAGGAGGACGGGTGGAGCGACCCGGACGGTATCGTCGTGCGGCCCGACAAGGGCGTGGACGCGGTGACGTACCTCGACCCCGGTGCGTTGCGTCTCGCGCCGCGCGGGAGAAGACGCGTGCTCTCTCTCTCTCTCTCTCTCTCTCTCTCTCTCTCTCACACACACACACACACACACAGGGTTGCTTACGTCACCGCTGTCGTACGTGTTTGGCCCGCTCGTGCGACAGCTGCAGGACGTCGGCTACGACGTGCGCGGCCGTGTTGTTGCCGGAGGCAAAAGAGCTGAGCGCACGGCGCCGCAGGACACCAACATGCTCGCGGCGACGTACGACTGGCGCCTGCCGCCGGCATGTCTCGAGCGCCGCGACCGGTTCTTCTCGAAGCTCGCGCAGCAGATCGAGCAGGTGCGCGGCCGCTGGTGCGCTGTGCGCACGCTTGCCGACCCCGTGCACTGCAAGACCAACGGCAGCCGCCCGGCCGTGCTGATGGCGCACTCGATGGGCACGCGCTTTGTGCAGTACTTTCTCGCCTTTGCGCGCGAGCACTACGGCCAGCGCTGGATCGACCGCTTCGTGCACTCGGTTTGTGCGCGCACTCGTCACACGCCGGCGCTCATGCAATGCGCAGTTTGTCGCCATCGCGCCGACGTTCCTGGGTGCGCCCAAGACCGTGCGCACGGTCGTCTCGGGCGATAAGATGGGCCTCGGCGCGTTCCTGTCGACGGACGAGGCGATCACGGTGCACGCTGCGCCGCGCCGCGCCGCGCCGTGCCTCGCTGACGGCATGCCTAGATCGGCCGCTTTACGGGCAGCGTGCCGTGGCTGTTTCCCCTCGGGCCGCCGTCGCTCTGGGGCAAAGTGCAGTCGTTTGTGCGTGGCTGCCCTTGCCCGGCTCCCAACGGCGTGGCTGATCGACACCGCGCGCGCGTGGCAGGCGTACGTGCGCAAGGAAGGCGTGGTGGAGATGCACCTGCAGTCGATCACGTTCGCGTCGCGCCTGCGAAAGTCGGTCACCGGTGCGCGTGCTTGGCGACGAGCGCGCGCGAGCAAGGTCTCACGGCATTGCAGCGTACGTCGAGGTCGTGTGCAAGGACGGCAAGATGCGCAGCGACGCGATCGCGTGGTCGAGCGAGCCTGTGCGTCGCGCGGCGGGTGCGGTTGGCTAAAGTGCTCACGGCCCGGTCGCCAGCACGTCAAGCTCGACTGCACTTTCGAGTGCGCCTCGCAGAGCGCCACGGAGCTCACGAGTGCGGACGTGCTCACCGTGCACCTGCGCGGTACGTGGCGCTGCACCCACCGTGCACGGTGTAATGCGGGCGCAGTGAACGACTTTATCCCGTACGCCTCCATCGTCGCCGCGGGCACGCTCGACGTCGCCGCCGCGGCGCGGACGCCGGGCGAGCCGTGCCACGTGTCCGTCCCGCTGCGGGGCATCGACGCACCCGAGGGTCAGGACATGAGTGCGGTCGTGCGCATGACGGTACGGCGCCCCCGCACGCAGGATGGCCACGCCCTGAGCCCGGCCGCGCAGGTCCGCTGGCGCCCGTTCGAGCTCGAGCCAGGGGACGCGCGGCACTGGACCGACACGTCGGCCGGACCACAGTACCAGGCGTGCGGCGTACGTCAGCTGCTGGCCCATGAGAGTGCGCGCGCGCGCTTTCGTCGCGGCCGTGCCCCTGACGTGCGCTCGCCGGCAAGGGGCCGACACTTCACTGCAGCACCTGCTGCAGTGGTACGACCGCGATGCGTACATCGGCGTGGACGACGCCGTGCTCGCGCCGCCGCCGTGCCGGCTGTTTGTGATCGCGGGCGTGAACGTGGACACGGAGGTGGGCTTCTTTGTGCGGCGGCGCGCGGTCGTGCGTGCGGCCAACCCGATGGTGCGCGCTGCATGCCGGCTGCTGTGCGCCGCTCGCCCGCCCTTACGCCCGCCCTTACGCCTGCCCTTACGCCCGCAGCACCAGAGCCGGCACAAGCTCGACGCGCGCGGCCAGTCAGCCCTGTTCCACTGCGCGCGCGGCATCGCGTACGAGACCAAGCAGCGGTGCGGGCGCTCGGGCGACGGCGTTGTGCCGTACGACAGCCTCTTCTTCTGGCAGCGCTGGGACCAGGTGCCCGGCCGGCCAAAGACGCTGCACCACGAGATCGAGGGCGCCGAGCACCGCGCGATCCTCAACTCGTCCGAACTGCATCGGCGCGTGCTGCACTACGTCTGCACCGACGAGCTGGGGCGGCTCGGCGCGCCCGGGGACGCCAGCGATGAGGTCCAGACACCACCTTAACGTCTGTCCATTGCTGTCCGACCACAAACCAAGCATGATGAAGAGAGAGGGGG
>CALSCO010000386.1:0-46734 GCA_943704415.1 Parvularia atlantis | reverse complement strand
GGGATCATGCCCTCGACAGGCCTCACCAGCAGGTCGCCGCTGTCCATCCACACGACGTTCTCGGCCTCTTCGAGCGCCATTGCGACGATGGCTGGCTTCCACGCGTACTCGCCTGCGCCGCCGCGACTCAGCACGTGCTGCTGCTCTATGAGCGCGCGCACGTGCGGTCCATCCCGCCCACACGCGCCCACGCATCACCGCCGCGCTCGTCCGGCGCCGCCGACCAGCGGGGCCACGTTGACGGCACCTTGACCGCGGTGCCGACGGCGCGCCCGGCAGCAGCACGCCACGACAGCCTTCCTCATCGGGAGTGTGGCACGTGGCTCCTCTACTGTCACTTATCGTCGTCGCGGCGCGTCGCCGCCCCCCCTGACGATGCCACGCTGGCCGCTGATCGCCGGCGTGTGCGTCGCCGCGGGCCTCGTCGCGTGGGTGAGCGTGCAGTACGCGCGCGATCCGCGCGTGCTCGACGCCTTCGTCAGTATCGCGGCCGACGCCGTGGCGGCCGCCACGAACACGACGCCGAGCGTTGCCGCACCGAGCGCCGTGACGACGCAGCTCGCGGTGAGCGGCACCGCGACGGGCCCGCCTCGCGTGGACGTGGCACTGACGGGATTGCGGCCGGTGAACGTGCGCCGTTCTCGCGTTTTATATGCAAATCAACACTCGGTCTTACCGCCCCGCCGCGTGCGCAGCCACTGCTCCGCCCGGGCCGGTACGCCGCGACGGCCGCGCAAACGTTTGTGCGGCGGCTGTGGACGTCCGAACGGCTGCACGAGCTCGCGCCGGCCGAACTGTGCGCGCGGCGCTACATCGTGACCGAGCTGCCAAACGCCGCGTGGGGCAACACGCTCAGCCGCATCTCGCTCGCGCACTTTATCGGGCTGCTGACGAACCGCACGGTCATCTATGAGCGCAGTGCGTGCCGCGGGTGTGCGCGGTGACGTTTCCTCCTGGTGCTGACGACGGCGCGCAGACTCGACGCGCCTGCTGCACACGCACCTGCCGTTCCTGGGCGACGTGCGCTCGCTGCGGCAGCGCAACGGCTGCGTCGACGCGGACGTTGGCAAGGTGCTCACGTTCCCGCGCGTGACCGAGCAGGCGCTCCATCCCGGCCTGCTCGAGGCGAACGCGACGTTCATCCAGCTCAAGGACGTGCACAGCTGGCGTTGGGCGCAGGGAACGCGCGAGCTCGTGCTGGCCGCATCGCTCCCGCCCGACGTGACGGAGCTGCTGCTCCACCCTGCTTTCACGGGCATCGCCCAGATCCACAGCTACTCGCTCCTGCCCGCCGTCGAGCAGCTGATGGACGAGTTTGTGCGCCCGCTGCGCAGCCGCACGCCCGTGGCCGCTCAAGTGCGCCACCGCATCATGAACATCGACCTTTCCGTGACCAAGTGCCTGCACCTCGTCGCACCCAACAGGACCGTGAGCGTGTTCGTCGCCACCGACCGCCCGGACGTGACGGGCGAGCAGCTGCGCCGGCTCCCGGTCGAGTTGATCATGCTCGACTACACCTCGCAGCGCGGCCTCCGCCCGGCCCTCACGGCTGAGATCGATGCCCACTCCAACTCGGCGCGCTCGGCCTGGGGCACGCCGGGCAAGGAGGGCTGGTGGGGCAGCGATCCATCCGGCGCGGCGCTCGTCGAGCTGTTCGCGCTGGCTGCCGTCGCCCCAACCACGTTGATCGGTGCGCTACAAGGGCTGCCGCGCGCCGCGCCCCTCGCTCACGCCGCCGGCACAGGGACCGGCATGTCGACGTTCTCCGAGGTCGCCATGGGCCTGATGCTGACCTTCACCGATCTCGGGCCGGACGAGTTCAAACTGCTGATGGCCACGCCGAGCGCCAAGGGCAACTGCGTCGTCGTCAGCCCAGAGCGTTTCTGGCAGAGAGGCCTAACAGTATAGCTAGCGAGTGATGCAAACGTAAGCCTACTTAAACAAGCTGGCGAACGCCTTCTTCTCCTTGTCCTTGCGCGCCTGCAGCTCGCGCTTGTACTGCGCCTGGCGGCGCCCGCGGGAACGTCAGCAAGCGGCAGCCGCACGCACCGCGCACGCACCTGCAGGCTCTTGACGGCCGCGTCGGCGCCGTCGATCTTGAGCGCCTCGTCCAGGTCGGCCAGCGCGGCCTCGTAGTCGCCGGGCACGTGCGCCTGGGCACGTGTGTGCTCAGCACGAGCACGAGCAGCGTGCACGCCCCAAGGGGAGGCCGCACCTGTGCGCGACGGTAAAGCGCCTTGAGACGGTCGGCGGACTTGGCCACGGCGCTGTCGAGCACGAACGAGCAGTCCTTGACCACGCGTTCCTTGTTGCCGAGCTTGAGTTGGCACGCTGGGCGGGCGTGCGCGCACGTCAGGGGTGCTGATGCGAGTCCGCCGAGCGCACGTACCCGCGCAGTTGAGGCGCAGCGGCACCTTGGCCTCCGCGAGCGTCTTCTCGTCGCCGTCCTTTTCGTCCTCGGGGTCCTCGTCCAGGTAGCGCAGCGCCTTCTCGTACTTGCGCAGCGCGCCGGCAAACCCGCCCGCCTAGGCGCGCAATCAGCCGCACAGACCGAGGCAGCCGCGCCAGCCGTGCCTGGAACAGCTTGTTGCCAAGCGCCTTGACCTCGCCCGCGATGCTGAGCAGCGTCTCCATCGTCAGCTTGACGTCGGCATCCTGCAAGCGACCGCCCCATCACGCTGCAATGCGCAGCGGTGCGCGGCGCCAGTGCACACACCTCAGGGAAGTCCTCGTACTTGTCGCCATCGGCCGGGGTGCGCACACCGTCGTCCTCGCCTGCCCGGGCGCACTGTGAGGCGGCAGCAAGGCGTCGTCCAGGCGTGCTCACCGTCCTTGAGCTCGCCGCAGTCGGCGATGACGATCTCCTCCGTCGGCTTGTCGCCCGGCAGGGTCGGGTGGTGCTCGATCGTGCGCACAACGCTCATGCCTGCCCGCCGCACGTCAGCAGCGCACGCACACGCGTAAAGGCGCACCCTTGACGACGCGCCCAAACACGACGTGTTTGTTGTCCTGCAGCCGCAAGCGTCGATCAGCGGCATGTGCGCACACACGGCTACACGGCACCAGGTGCGGTGTGGGCACGGTCGTGATGAAGAACTGCGAGCCGTTCGTGTTGGGGCCGGCGTTGGCCATCGAGAGCAGGCCGGGCTTGTCGTGCTTGTGAATGAAGTTCTCGTCTGGGGCACGCGTCAGACACGCGCAGCACGCACGTGCGCTCTCTCACGCACCCGCAAACTTGGCGCCGTAGATGGACTCGCCGCCGGTGCCGTTCTGGTTGGAGAAGTCGCCGCCCTGCACCATGAAGCGCTTGATCACGCGGTGGAACGGGCAGCCTTTGAAGTGCAGCGGCTTGCCGGTGGACGCGCCGATGCCCTTCTCGCCTGCGCGCCCGCCGCATCCCCCCGGTCAGCCGCACGGCACGCAAGCACGGTGCGCAAGCATGGCGCGCAAGCACCCGTGCACAGGGCTCGAAAGTTGTCGGCCGTGCGCGGCACGTCGTCAAACAGCTCAAACACGATGCGACCCTCTGCGCGCCGCCCCGCGCATTCGTCAGCCACGACACGCCATGCACGCGCGCGCGCACGTCCGCCGCCGCGACGCGCACCCGGCCGCCCGCCGATGGACACGTCGAAGAAGACGCGCATCGCAGTCCAACCGCTCAGCAGAGAGAACGATCGCGAAAACACTTCCGGGACGTAGATACATGCGTCCCTACGTCGATCTGCCTCGTTCAGAGACGCGCGGCGGCGTCGACGTCGGCCGTCCAGCCGCACAGCAGGTCCTGCACGACGTCGAGCCGGTCCTGGCCCCAGATGATCTCGCCGCCGTCGACCTGGAATGACGGCGCGCCGCACACGCCGGCCTCGACCGCGCGCTTCGTGTTGGCCGTGAGCTGCTTCTGCACGCGATCGCGCAGGGTTTAGAGGCGAGCGGTGAGAGAGCACACGCGCGCACCTTGACGGCGTCGCTCTCGGCCGCGCGCATCAGCGCCGCGCCGTCGAAGCCCGCGCGGTCCAGCACCGTCTTGAGCACGGCCGCGTCGGCCACGTCCTCGTTCGCGACCCACGCCGCCGTGTCTGCGATCGCCGCTGCGTTGGCCGCGCACACGGCGACGGGCACACGACGCACAGATGCAGTGGCGCGTGCGCGGCTCGGCAACGGCGACGCGCAGCGGCAGCACCGAGCGGATCGGGAACTTGCTCGGCCAGTTGAGCTCGACCTCGGGCTGCCACCAAGCCATCCAGTCGGCCATGTCCTGCGACGTGCGCGCGACGTGAGCGCGACGGGGCAGGCAGCCGGCGGCACGCCGACGCACGCGCGACATGTACTGCGACTTCTGGCGGCTCATCGCGAGCATGGGCACGTTCGGTGTGCCGATCCTGCGCGGGTTCGCACGTCGTCAAGCAAACAGCACAGCGCGAGCACGCGCCAGACGCACTCCTTGAACACGGCGCCGAGCAGCATCGGCACCTCCTGCGCGGCACCGTGAGCTCAGCGGACGCACCAGGGAAGCGCACGCACCTCGACGACGACGCCCGGGCCGACCTCCTTGGCGATGCGGTCGACCTGTGTGTGGCCGAGGTAGCTGCCACGCGCGCATACGCATGTCAGCCTCGTGCGCACACACGGTGGCAGCGGACCGCACCTCCACGGCGACGAAAAGTCGTAGTAGAACGTGAGCACGCGCTTCCCGGTCACGACGCGCTGCAGCGCACGCGGCTGGGCCGCCTTGGCGCTGCCGAGGGCCCTGCGCGTCGTGAGCAGCGTCAGCCCCTCACACGCGCGCGTCAGCAGCCCGCGCGCCGCGACGCGACTTGTCGACAAAGTGGAGCCGGTCCTGGCCCCAGAACAGGCGGCCGTTGACGACGAACGCGGGCACGCCTGCGCCGAGCCCGGGTTCAGACGCGGCTCGTGTACATCGGACAGGTTGAACGCACCTGGCGCGCCCAGATCGACGGCCTCCTGTGTGTTGGCGCGCAGGCCGTCCTTGGCGTCGGCGCCCTCAAAGACGCTCTCGTCGACCGCGAGGCCGAGCTTGCGCGCGTGCTGGTCGATGCGCCCATGAGCACGGACGCGCACCACATGAGAGATGCACGGCCCACCTGCAGCAGCACGGCGCGCGACGTGACGTCCTCGTTGCGCACCCAGTACGCGTCGAACAGCGCGTGCGACAGCGCGGCGCGGCTCGCATCGGGCGTGGCGATCAGCAGGCGCAGCGCTGCGCCGCCCGTGTCACGGCGCTGACGACACGACGTGCGCCGCGCACCGTCGACCGACTTGAGCGGGTGCTGCGGGTGCCAGTTGAGCACGACGCCGTGGCGGCGGCATTGCAGCCGCAGATCGCGCGCCGACAGCACGCGCCGCGGCGCCGACATCACGTCCGACGCCGAGCCATCCTTGCCCTGCGGCGCGTCGATCAGCGCGTAGATGCCGCCAAGCAGCGTCGGCTTCCCTGTGCGCGCGCGCGCGATCAGTGGCACTCACGGCGAGAACAGCAGCAGCGGCGCACAGACGATGCTCGCGCCGTTGCGCCGCGCCACCGCCTCGATGCGCTTGCTCGCGAGGTACGCGTACGGGCACACGACGTCGTAGTGGAACGCGACGACGGCCGCCATCGCGCGCAGAGCGGTGCAACACAAGGTCAAAGTGCGTTCAGATCATCATCCTTGTCCTCCTCATCAAGCGCGTCCTCGTCCTCGTCCTCGTCATCCTCGTCGTCCTCGTCCTCGTCGTCTTCGTTGATGCGCGACGTGCGCGGCGGCAGCGTGAACTCGGAGCCCTGCACCACGTAGAACGACGAGCGGCCGACCGGGACCGACGCCGCGCCGCCGCCGCTGTACGAGCCGTGTGAGAACGTGCGCGGCCGACGCCAGCCAGTGCACGCACGGCTGGCCCGCGTCGACCGACAGCCGCCGGTGGATCTTTTGCTTGAGCACCTCGAGGTCCTTCTGCAGCGCCTCGAAGTCCTCCGTCGTCACTTCCTGATCGCGCGCTTCCTCGGCCATCGACTCGGTCAGATCGAGTAGCACCTGCTGCGCCGTCAGCAGCCGCTCGTCGGGCGTCTCGCCGAAGAAGCTCTTGATCTTGCTCAGCTTCTTCCGGTTCATGGTGCGCTGGAGCGTGCGCTTCTCGCTGGGCGAGAGCGCTGGCGTGCGCGCGGGCGTCAGTGCGGCCGCACACCGCCACGCGCAGGGGCCAGCGCACGTTCGGCGTCGTCGTCCGCGTCCGACGCGATGCGCTGCTTGCTCCACTCGTCAAACTCGCTGCAGCGCGTGCGACGTACGTAAGCGGACCGGCGCACGATCCGCGAGGTGCTCCGCGCACCGCAGCATCAGCACAAGGTCCACCAGGCTGTTGTCGTCGCGCTCGCTCTCGTCGATAAGCCGATTGAGCGCCTCGATCGACTTGCGCTGGCGCTCCTTCCACGAGTCCTCCGGCCGGATGATGAGCTCGACCGGAGGCAGCTCGCCAAAGACCCTGCCGAGCTTGTGCATCTTGCGCCGCTGCTGCTTCTTCTCGCTCGCCGTGAGCGCCTTCTTGGCCTTGGGCGTGCCCTCGCGCGGTCCGCTGCGCGCGGTCGCTGTGAGCGGCAAACGGTCGACGCCGCTGCTCGCGCCTGCATGTACCTGCTCAGCGGCACGGTCGTCGGCGCTGCGGCTGGCGGTGCGTCGGCGGCGCGCGGCTCCACCTGCTCGGCCTGCAGGCGCTGCGTGACGCGTGGTTCAGCGCCGGCGCTCGCCCGATGCCCGCGCGCGGCTACCTCGCCCAGGAACTGCTGCAGCTTGAGCAGCTTGCGCCGGCGGTACTCCTTCGTGCGCTTGATGGCCTCCGGGTCATCGGGCATGCTGTGCCGCCCGCTCAGCGCGCCGCATGCGAGCGTGCGCGTCGACGGCGCACCTCAGCGACGAGATGGAGCCAAACTGCCGCTCGTCGGCCAGAGCGGGCTCGGATGGCGGCGGCACCGGGAACGAGCGCGGCGACAGCGGCGACGACGGCTTACTCGACGAGCCCTCAGCGCTGCCTTTTCTGTGCACCAAGGGTGAGCACTCACGCGTGAGCGGATGAGCAGTCAGGCTGACTTGGACGCGTTGGTCTGTCTCCGGCTCGAGCTGCGAGCGCGCTCAGCGGGCGACCAGGCTGCGCAAGCAGCAGCACTGCGCACCTCGCGCTGTCGGCCGTGCTGGACGACGCCCCGAGCGAAAACAGGCTCTCGAGAAACGTCTTCGACTTGGTGAAGGTCGACGCGGTCTTGGACGACATGGGCTTTACGGTCGTGTTCCTCAGCTCGGCCGCGGGCTCGCCAAAGTAGTCCTGCCACGCATCAGCCATAGCAGCGGCCATACAAGCAGCGCCACCTGCAGCTTGCGCGTGCGCCGCGTCAGGTTGCGCCGCTCCTCAGCCGTCAGCTCCTGGCTCGTGCGCCGCTCCGGGTGGTCTGTGCCCGCGGCCGCATCCAGCTCCGAGTCGACAGCGCTGCGTGCAGCCTTGTCAGCCGCCCAGCCATCGCGCTCACCGTCTGCACGCACGACGCCGAGAGGACCTCATGCGCACTCACGCTGCGGATGATCTGCTGCTCCTCCAGCTCACGCTGCGGCACTGCGCCGCCGAAAAAGTTGTGCAGCTTCTCGGCACGCTTGATGCGCAAAAGCGTCGACGTGCCGCGGATGTCGTCATCGTGCGTGCTGCACGCACGTGTCAGCGTGCTCGCTCGGCGCGGCCAGCGACGCACGTAGAGATCGACAGGCGCGTCGAGCTCGTGTCCGTCTCGAGCGGCTCGATCATGCTCTGGCGTGCGTGCGCATCCACCGTGAGCGTGGCAGGGCACGCATGCATCGAAGCACCTTGGGCCGCTCGATCGCGTCGTGGCCGGCATCGACCTTCTCACCGAAGAACTTGTGCAGCTTCTTCTCGCGCCGGATGCGCTGCTGCTTCTGCAGCGCCGTCAGCTTGTTCTTGTCCTCAAAGTAGCGCTGCGCCGTCGGCGTCGGCTGCTCCTTCCAGTACCGCGCCATCGACCGGTTGAGCATCCTGGGCGCAGCGCGTCAGCCGGAGCGATGACGTGCACGTACACGACGACGGCGCGCCAGTCGCGCTTGTCGCGCGTCGCGACGTCCACGGCCGGGTCGATGAACGCGTGCTCGCCAGCGACGGTCACACTCGGGAATACGTCAACGACGCTCGTGCCTTGCGCGGCCGCGAAGGCCGGCGGGTCTGCGGCGCGGGCAGGTCAGGCAAGCAAGGGCCACAGGCACGTGACGCGCCTTGCAGGATGCGTTGTTCGAGGTCCTTGTACGCCGGGCTGACGAGGAAGCGCCGGAACGAGTGGCGCTTCATCATCGCGTAGACGTGCCCCTGTGCGTCGTCAAACACGTTCGCCGACACGCCCAGCTGCGGCCAGTCGATGCGGTGGCTGTGGCGCGCCTGTCAAGCCGTGCGGACGTCTACCGGCACACCGGCTGCGTACCGCACGTCCTGCCCGACGTTGACCTGCAGCGGCGCCTCGAGCGACAGGTAGTTGATGTAGATGCGCCGCGCGAGCTGCAGGCGTGTCTGCGCGCAGGGTGAGCCGACGCCAGCGCCACCCGTCACCACCATGCCTGCGCGTCGACGTCGCACAGTCGGTACGTCTCAACATCGAGCCAAAAGAGGAGGTTCTCGACCGAGAACTCGCGCACGAGAAACTCCTGGCGACGAGCGCGCGTCAGCAAACCCGCAAACGAACGACGCCTCCGCACACGCGCCTTGAAGGCACGCAGCGCAATCTGGTTGCGCAGCAGCAAGCGGAACTCGACGTCGAGCGCGGACCTGTTGCGCGCCGGGCTGAGCGCACGTGCGCGGCAGGCGGGCGGGGCAACGCGCGCACCCTTTGTCGGCGTGCGAGGGCGTGCTGGTGTGCGACGCGGTCTGCGTGCCGCACACGGCCGTCAACACGGCGCACAGCGACAGATGCGCACGCACCGACTCGTTGCCGGACGCGATCGACGGCAGGTCAAACTCGGACGACGAGCGCGACGAGACGACGTTGAAGCGCACAAGCTGCTCGTCGCCTGCGGTCCGCGTCACGATGCGCGTCCGACGGCCCACCCGATCGCGACGTGCGCGCGCGCACTGGGGCCCTCGTCGCGCGACACGGCGTGCACGACGGCGCCGGGCGCGAGCGTCTCGCCGAGCGTGTCCGCAAACTGCAGCGGCGCCAGATTTTCGTCCAGCACGAGGCAGCACTCGAGCGGGCGCTCGCGCGGGTGCGCCGCGGCGTACTGCGCCTCGATCGCGTGCGCGAGGTCCTGTGCGTGCACGTTGCGCGTGCGCGGGCGTGCGATCAGCCGTCCGCCCGTCGTCGTCACCGGTGAATGCGGGGTCGCGCTGAACAGCAACGACGAATGCGCGCGTCCAATCCATCCCGCGCCTGCGTCCCACGCCACATGCGGGCGCGCCACGCACCTCAACCGAGCACGCCGGCGGAAGCGCGACGTCAAACTGCTTGTCCTCCACGAGCACGCGCAGGCGCATCGCGGGCGCAGCGTCGTCGTCGTCCATCAAGCCGTTTTCGGCGCAGCAACAATGCCCTTTCTCTGTACGTCCCGCAACACTTCTAATTGACAACAGATGAGCGCTGCGGCTGTAGTGGTTGCACCGATGGTCGGCGTCACGACGCGCCACTTCCGCGCGCTGCTGCGCCTTGTCTCGCGCCGCACCACGCTCGTGAGCGAGATGGTCGTGGCCGAGGAGGTCTGCCGGCGCGCGATCGGCGGCACGCTTGCGGCGCTGCGGCTGGACGGCGATGAGGACGGGCTGATTGTGCAGCTCGCCGGCGCCGATCCTGCGGTGCCGTCCGATGATGTCGCCGCGATATCGGCGCGATGGAGAGCTGACGTGCGCCCGCTGCGCGCAGCGCGTGGCACAGGCGGCCGGCATCCTCCGCGCCCGCGGCCACGACCGCTTCAACCTCAACGTCGGCTGCCCGTCGGACCACGCGATCGGCGGGACGTACGGCTGCTTGCTGATGAAGCGCCCTGCACTCGTCGCCGACATCGTCCGCGCCACGGCCGACGCCGCCCAGCGGCCCGTCTCGGTCAAGTGCCGTCTCGGCGTGGACGAGCACGACTCGGACGAGCTGCTGCACGCGTTCGTCGACGGCCTGGTGCGCACTGGAGCGCTCGCGGACCTCGTCGTGCACGCGCGCAAGGCTTGGCTCAAGGGCCTGTCGCCAAAGGTGCGTGCCCGTGCGCTTGTGCTGTTGCTGCTGCGCTGCGACCCCCACCGACGACGACCGCAGGACAACCGCCGTGTGCCGCCGATCCAGTACGACCGCGTGTACAGGCTCAAGCGCGCGTTCCCGCACGTGCGCGTGACGATCAACGGCGAGATCAAGGACTGGGCGAGCGCGCGCGCGCACCTGGACGCGGTCGACGGCGTCATGATCGGGCGGCAGGCGCGCGCGGACCCGTTCATGTTTGCGACGGTCGACGAGGACTTTTTCGGCGCTGCGGTCGGAACAGCCACGACGCGCGAGGACGTCCTGGCCAGGTACCGCGACTACGTGCACGGCGAGCAGCTCGAGGCGGCGCGGCTGGGCCGCCCCGTCGACGCGAGTGCGCTAATGATGCCCGCGCTCAACCTGTTCCACGGGCAGCCGTTTCGAAACGCGTTCCGGCGCGCGGTGCAGGCGGGCGTGACGGCGACGCGCGACGTGGCGGGGACGCTCAGCGGCGTGCTCGATCGGCTGCTTGTGCCAATGGCCGAGCCGCCCGCCCAGCCGCCCGCCGAGGCGTGCGCGTGACCCATTCTCATTGTTGTAAATTACACCAGCACATGAGCATACTTGCCGCCAAACCCGTTGGGCGGACCGCCGACGGGCACTTCCGCCGCCGACCCGTCCTCGCGGTCGCCCAGGCCCGCCGTGAGGCCCGTCGTGAGGCGCTGCAGCCGGCTGACCTGCGCCTCGACGTACGACTGGCGCCGCTGGACGATGTCGTCCATGAACATGCTCTCGCGGCGGCTGCGCGTACGCGTACGTGGCATGAGCAGCGGGACGACGAGACACCTGCACGCGCGCACTTGAGCTGGATGCCGACGTAGATGAACAGCGCAAAGATGGGCACGCTGAGCGCCGACGCCGCGATGGCCGCGTTCTGGGCGTACTCGCCCACCTGGCACGGCGCAGGCTGAGCACTGTGCACACGCGGGCACCGGCGAGAGCGCACCTGGATCCACACAACGACGACGAGCTCGGCAAAGAACAGGATGATGCCCGCGCCCATCGAGAAGAACCTGCGTCTGGCTCAGCATACGCTCCCCCCCCCCCCCCCCACCACACCACACACACACACACACACGCACGCACACTTTGACGCGCAGCGGCAGCTCGGCGTCACTGCTCGCCACGTAGTCGCGCATCGGTACTTTCGCTTACTGTCGAGCTGACATCTGGCAGCATGCGTATCTTGTGGCCGCTCTTGAGCCAGTCGATGCCCGTGCTGCTCGCGGGCAGCACGGGCCTGCTCCTGGCCGGGTTCGCGCTCGACAGCATCAAGGCGCGTGGGATGCACCCCGCGCGCGCGCTCGTCGCTGCCGCGACCGCTGACCGCCGCTGCAGGACTGGGCCGTGTTTGGCCGGCGCGCGCACCTCGTCGTCCTTGTGCCGATGCTGCTCGGGCTCAAATGTGCGCCTGCATGGGCGCGCGCGCGGGCTGTGGGGCACGCGCCGACTGACCGCCATCGCGATCGCCCCACGCGCAGGCAACCTCGAGATGACGCTGGCCAGGTCCGTGCCGTTTGCGCGTGGCCAATCGCTGCACGTGCGCCTGATGCAGCGTTGGCGCGCTCGCAGCCGACTGTCGACCGCGTACCACCTCGGACACCTCGGCTCGAGCTTCTTCTCGCGCACAAACAGCGTGCTGTACGCGAACCTGGGCGTCGTGCAGATCCAGGTGCGCCGGTGCCGCGGCTGGTGCCGGCGCCCATGTGCGCCGCCGCGTGCAGGCGCTCGTCATCTCGATTGTCGCGACGGCCCTCGTGACGCTCATCGCACTCGTCGAGGGCGTGCCGCTGGGCGTGCCGGACGGGTGTGTGTGCGCGCTACGTGTCTGCGCTCGGCTCAAGCGCCCACAGGACCGTAGTATTTGCAACCGCGTTCATCACCGCGTGGACCACCGCCGTGCTGCTCGCGCTGTTCACGGCCGGCGTCATGTACATCTCGGCCAAGCGCTCGCTCAACCCAGACAACATCTCCGGACCGCTCGTGGTGCGTGCGCGTGCGCTGCTGGGCCGCTGCGTTGGCGTGCTAAATAGGGCGTTAGGCGTCACTCGGCGACCTGGTCGCGACGGTGATCATGGCGCTGGTCGCCGTCCTGATCGACAGCCTGCCGCCGCTCGTGACCATGTTGGTGCTGCTTGTCTTTGCGTGCGTGGCTGGTGCGCGTGCTTGCGGGGCGCGTGACCATGCGCGAGCCGTTCAGCGCCGTGATGGTGCCGATGGCCATGCGCCTGACCGCGATGCACAACGACACATCGCGCGTGCTCATCGACGGCTGGCAGCCGCTGCTGCTCGGCCTGGGTATCAGCAGGTGCGCCGCGTGTGTGCGCTGAGCAGGTCAATGCCAATCATCCGCGGCACCGTAGCGCCGCCGGCGCCCTGCTTGGCTCGAGCATCGAGCGCCTCGACGGCGGGATAACCGTGCTGCTGCCGGTGATCAACGGCGTGGGTGTGCCGTGGCCAGTGTGCCTTGCGGCCGCTGATGCGCGCAGCAACAGGCGGCAACATCGCCGGCATCTTTGCGAGCCGCACGGCGTCGTCGCTGCACAAGCGCGAGGTGCGCACGCGCCTGTCTGTGGTGTGCGCACTGACGCGGCTGCCGAGCGGCAGAAGCGCGACCGCAGCCGCAGCGTCGAGCTGTCGCTGCTGCTGCTGACTGTGCCGACTCACACCGTCTTCCTGTGCGTCATGTGGCTGCTGATGGCACACGAGCGCGTCTTCTCGCTGCTCTTCGTCGCGCTCTTCCTCGGCGCGGCGCTGTGCCAGGTTGCGCTGCTGCTGTTTCTGGCCGAGATCTTTGCCGACCGAGGTGCGTGTTTGGGCTCGCGGCACAAGCCCGATTGTGTCTGATCGGCTCGGCAGCCTGGCGCGCGGGGCAGGACCCAGACAACCACGTCGTGCCGTACCTCACGGCGCTCGGCGACGCGCTCGGGACGCTCTCGCTCGTCGCGATCTCGTACGCGGCGTAGGATGTATGTGCTGTACAAGGAAGGACATTGGCACTCTGGCGAGTCGCAGTCTGTATTGTCATACACGCAACGGTTGTGCATTGGAAGTCAATTTGCGCGGCGGCGCGTCGCAGACCGTGTTGTCGCCCGGCCCGACCATGGACGCCCTGACGAGCGCCTACGTGACGGCGGGCCAGGACAACGAGGACTGGTTCGACAAGAACGCGGCGCTCAAGGTGGCGCGGCGCGGCGTGGTGGCGGGAAGGCGCGGCAGCTCACGCGCGCGCGCGGGCGCGCAGGTCGTCGAGCGTGTGTCGGAGCTGGACGGGCTGCTGGTCGAGGTCGACCCGGTCACGGCCATCCAGGAGCGCGGCCTGAGCAGCGCGCTGCGCAGCACCGTGCCCGTGTGCTACTTCCTCCGCTTCAGCCTGAACGAGCTCTCGGTCGAGAACCTGGTGCGCGCCTTTCCCCCCGTGGCGCGGCTGGGCGCTCAGGCACGGGGCCGCCGCCGCAAACAGCTGTTCTACCTCGAGGTCGACCACTACAAGCGCGAGATCGTCTCCAAGACCGACGCGGCCAAGTGGCGCGAGGTGGCCACGCAGGTACGCACGCACGCACGCACGCACGCACGCACGCACGCACCCTGACCACACGCACGCACGCACGCGCGCCCGTGCCGCCGTCAAAGATCTACGAGACGTACGTCGCAAGCACGGCGCCGCTGCAGATCAACATCATCGCCGGCGTGCGCTCGGCCGTCGAGGGTGCGCGACGTGCCGCCGGCGCCGCCGATGCTGACCCCCGGGGGCTGGCAGCCGTGCTCGCGCCCGATGCCGACTCGAGCGACGAGGCGCTGCAGTCGCTCTTTGACGGCGCGTACCGCGCGTGCCTCGCGCTGATGAAGGACATTTGGAAGCGCTTCGTCGTGTCGGACGTGTACCAGCGCATGGTCAAGCGGCTAAGTGCGTGCCAGCGCCCGTGCCAGCGCCCGCGCGCGCGCCACGGCGATGCCCTGACCTGCGCGCAACCAGCCGGCGTGTTCCTCAGCGACATGCACGTGCGCAAGGTCGCCGTGCGCGAGGTGCTCGCGTGCCTGCTCGAGCGCGAGAAGTACCTGTCGAGCGGTGCGCGCGCGCGTGCGCCAGCGTCGGCGCCACCGACGGACCCGGGCGGCAGACACGCTGTCGGCCGACCGCATCACGCACGAGCGCGTCATGCTCTACCTGCGCAGGGCCAACGCGTTCAACCAGACCGAGCTCGACCCGGACAGGATGGTCGCGGTGCGTGCGCGGCACCCCGCGGTGTGCACACACAGCATGTGACGGACCCGGGCGCGGCAGAATTGGGAGTCGACGCGACCGATGTACGGCCGCGTGACGCAGGCGGTGCAGCCGGGCGAGCGCGAGTTCGACACGCTCAAGCTGGCCGTCGGCGACATTGTGCTGATCGAAGAGAAGGCCATGGCCAGTGCGTCGCGCGCCACCGGCGCCTGCGAGGGGCGCTGACGCGCACGGCTTCCGCAGTCTCGTACCGCGGCCGCTGCAACAACCGCGTGGGCACCTTCCCGATGTCGAGCGTGCTGATCATGCAGGAGGACGAGGTGCGCTCTGCCAGCCGTCCGCGCCACCGCCCGCTCACCGAACCGCGTCCAGGCCGACAACACCGTGTCGCGCCTGCGCCAGCGCGAGCTCAGCAGCTCTGTGTCCAAGTCGTTCATGCCGCGCCTGTTTGCCGCCAGTGCGTGCCCGTGGCGGTGATGCTGCGGCGCAGGCTTGACGCGTCGCCGCAGTCGTGCAATCGTCGAGCCACATCATCTCGTACTCGTCGCCGCCCGTCGCGAGCTGGATCCTCGAGGGCCTGGTTGGCTCGGTGCTGTCCGTGAGCCAGGTGCGTACGCGAGCAGCATATATGGGGCGCACGGTCACTGACTGCGCTGCGCCAGGCGGTCGGCGTGTCGGACTCGGTCGCGCAGCGCATCCACCACCAGAAGGACGTGCGCTGGCTGCAGCACTGCTCGATGCAGGCCACGCAGCACGTGCGTACGCTCATGGACTCGATTTTCAAGGGTGCGTGGGTCTGCACGAGTGCACGCGCGCGCGCATCGTTCACGCCCGTCGGCGCTTGTAGCGTACACCGAGAGCGACATCAGGTTACGCCAGTCGAACCCAAACTACCTCAACCCAGCCGCGGTCGTGCAGATGCTCAGGTGCGTCGCGCAGCAGCACTGTCATGTGGCATGCGGCCTGACACACGCACGGGCAGCATCGGCACGGACGTGCTGCGCGCGACCAAGGAGCTGTCGTTTGCCGCCACGCCCGTTATCAGCTCGCTCATGCAGACGACTGACGGGGTGTGCACTCGCATTTCCGCTCGCACCAGCACGCTGACGACGCGCGCCGTGCAGATGGACCTGGGCGCGCTCATGGAGCAGCAGACCAAGCGCCTGACGATCCTCGAGCCGCGCAAGACGCTGACACAAGTGCGGACGCGCAGATGAGCGCACGCAGCACAGCTGACGCGAGCGCGCGCCGCAGTCGCAAGGGTTCTACGCCAAGTCGAGCGAGGCGCTGCGCACGGCATTCAGCGACGTCGACGACCAGTTCTACGTCTTCCGCGCGGGCATCATGGTGTTCATGTCGTCGCTGCAGATCGTCGAGGCCGTCATGCAGGGCAAGCAGATGGTGCGACTGCCTCGCTTGCGCGACGGCCTTGCTCACACGGCGCGCGCTCACAGGTCGCGTCTGCGGCGACCAACAACGCGACCAACGAGATGCTGGGCAGCATGACCACGAGCCTGCAAGAGCTGTTTGAGATCTTTGCGCGCAGCCGCGACGACAAGGGGGCCGTGCTGCGCGGGCAGCTGCGCGAGGGCCTGCCCAAAGTGAAGAAGCTGCAGCAGGCGCTCGACGCCACCGGTGCGTGTCGCGCGCCCGAGCTCGCCGCGCTGACCCGCCATGACGTGTGCAGTCAACAGCATTATCGCCGAGGCATCCACGACGCAGAACGCGAGCGAGCGGTCCGTGCCGGACTCGGCCGACCAGCACTCGGAGAGCGAGCCCGTGCAGGTGCGCGGCCAGTCCTGTCCGAGGCAGCCGTGTGACCCGTGCGCGCGCCTGCGCATCAGAACCTCGTCAAGGACATCATCACGTCCATCAAGAGCTTCATCAGCGCCGTGACGGTCGAGCGCAAGGCCGAGTACATCGCCCTGGCCGACAAGGTGCGCCTCGCGGATGCCCGGCCTCGCTTGTGTCGCCGAGACGCGTGGCATTGCAGGTGAAGGAGTCGGCCGCCAAGATCGGCAACAAGGTCGTCTTTGAGCTAAGCAGCCAGGGCATCTCTGGCATCCAGCGGTGCGCTCGCTGCGCCTTCGCGTGCCGGCGACCGTCTTGCTGACGCGCGCTCTGCGGTGCAGCTTTGAGGAGATCCACTCGGACGGCTCGGACCTGATCTCGCGCAAGGGCGACGTCGACATGGTGCGCGCCGCCGCCGCGTCAGCTGGAACACGTGTGGGCTGAGCCGCCGCGCAGACCGAGGACCCCGTGACGATGATGAACAATTTGCTCAAGGACATCGCCGCTCAGATGAGCGCGATCCTGCCCAGGCCGGGCGAGACCCAGTCGATTGTGCCGGCCGACCGGCGCAAGGGTGCGAGCGCGTGGCATGGCGAGCTAGCGTCTGACCGCCGTCGGCATCGCGCTCGCAGCCGTCGACAAGGCGATGGAGGACTTTAAGAAGCTCGGCGACATCGCCTCGACGATCAGCGACCAGCTCGAGCCGTCCAGCGCGACCAAAAAGAACATCAAGAAGTGGAGCACGACGCTTGTGTCGACGTCGAACCGGTTCCAGGTCGCGGCGCGCGACACCGCGGGCCTGATGCCGTCAGACGTGCGTGACACTTGCGGGGCGGGCGCGGCCCTGACCGTTGCCGTTTCCGCAGGACGCCATTGCGGAGCTCCGCTCGGCCTGCACGGCCATCATCACCGTCACCAAGCAGCTGATCGCCGTGGGCTCGCAGGCCATGGACGAGCTGGCGGCGGCTGAGGCAGGCGTGGACACGACGCCGACGAGCGGGCAGGTGCGCGGCGACACCTGGGCACGAGTGCGCGGTGGCTCACTGCAGACGCGCAGCCGGTCTCGCCTTTCGCCAAGCCAAAGGCCGTGTCGCCGTTCGACAAGGCCAGCCAGGTGCGGCTGCCGCTTGTGGTGCGGCGGTGCTCGCGGCTGACCCGTGCTTGTCACAGTCCGTCTCGCCGTTTGACAGCAAGCGCGCATCGGTCGCGGCAAGCCCGTCGTCGCCGCAGGCCGCACGGCCACAGTCGATCGCGCGCCTGCCCGGCCAGGGCTCTGGCTTCCTCACCGGCAACCCGACGGGCGCGAGCAAACGCCTGACGATGGTGCGCATGCGGCCGTGCGTGCACGCGAGAAGGCACTCAACGCGCGTGACGCACCCCAGCCGCCGACGGACGATGCCGACGCGATCAGCCCGCTCAAGGTCGAGCTGAACCAGTGCCTCACGACGATGCACGAGAACGTGTCCAAGCTGCGCTTGCTCGGTGCGCGTGCTCAGCCTGCGCCGTGCTCAATGTCGCTGCCTTGCTCACGGTACACGCAGCGACCATCGCCGGTGGCGTCTGGCCACCACCTTCGGTCGCCGAGGACATCAAGGCGGCAGCGCACGCCGTGGCCATGTCGGTCAAGGTGAGCTTTTGCGCATCACGTGTGAGACCCCGCGCTGAGCCCGCGCCGTCCGCCAGGGCATCTTGGCGACATTTGACGAGCTGTCGACGAGCCAGCGCAACGTGAAGGAGAAGGAGCTGGCCGAGCAGCTGGTCAAGTGGAAGCAGATGCGACTGCAGCACCAGCGCATGATCATCGGTGCGCATGCGTTGCGGCCATGCCGGTTGCGTGCGCGCGTGCCAACCGCAGGCGCGCAGACATGTGCCGCTTCCTCATCAGCTTCCACGCCAAGCGTCAGCAGGAGGTGCTCGACATGCGCCGGCAGATCCAGCAGGTGCGCCTTGCTGCAGATGCCGCGCGCACATGGCGTGCCGACACTTGTTCGCCAGTCGCGCCAGGAGAAGCACAAGAAGTCGAGCAAGCAGTGGATGGCGAACGCGGCCGAGGTTGACTACGAGGTGCGCCGCGCGGCCGAATGCCGATTGTGCGCACGCGGGCCCACCCGCTGCTTCGCTTCGTGCGGCAGAAATGGTACACCAACTGCACGCCCAAGATTCTCGAGGACGTGAACGACGACGTCGTCCTGCTCGACGGGCCCAAGACGGGCGGGGAGAGCGACGAGGCGCGCAACAAGATTGTCAAGGCTGGCTCGCTGTTTGGCCTCGTGCGCATCCTGACCAGCCACAGCTACATCGGTGCGTGCGCCGTTTTGGGGCGCACTGGGCGCGTCTTACGGCGTGCCGCAGACCCCGAGTACACCCGCGCGTTCCTCATGACGTACCGCTCGTTCACGACGCCCGTAGAGCTGCTCAACTGCCTGATCGAGCGGTGCGGGCCCGATGTTGTGCGCCGTGCTCGCGTGTGTGACCGCCGGACGCAGGTACAACTCGGTGCCGCCGGATGAGTACGTGAACGACAAGCAGATCGAGTACATCTACATCAAGAAGATTGTGCCGATCCGCATGCGGTGTGGCACCGCGCGCAGGTGCGCGCACTCGGCTCAACGTCCGCGCCGCCGCGCAGTGTCTCGGCCGTGCTCAAGAGCTGGCTTGAGCTGAACTGGAAGGACTTCAAGTGCGCGACGTGCATGCACGCGCGTGTCGTGTGCTGTGTTGCTGACCCAGGCCCGTGCAGGGAGAACGACGGCGCGCTGCTCGCGATGCTGGTCGAGTTCCTGGACACGCAGATGGCGCTGATGGACGAGAACCTGCGCGCGCTGCTGATGAAGACGATTCAGAAGCAGCAGGTGCGCGCGTTGCCGTTGCGGGCGTGGCCCGCGCTCACGCCCGGCGGCGGCGGCGCTCAGGCCGAGGACAAGGGAGAGGGCTCGAAGGACGCGGCGACGATCATGTTCCGGGCCGAGCCGCCGGCGACGCTGCTGAGCGACAAGTGGTGCGGCGGCCGCGTGCCGTCACCGCCGCAGACTCATGCTGCGTTTGCTCGCGCGCAGGTTTGGCGACAAGACGAGCCTGCTCGACATCCACCCGCTCGAGATCGCACGGCAGGTGACGCTGCTCGACTTCCACATCTACTCGGCGATCCAGGTGCGACGCGCGCTGGCTGCCTTGGCGTGTCTGCGTCTTGACGGCTGGACCCGTTCGCAGCCGCAAGAGTGCCTCAACCAGGCGTGGTCCAAGGCGGCGCTCAAGGACCGCGCGCCCAACATCCGCGGCCTGATCAAGCGGTCGAACGACGTACGCGCGCGCGCACGCCGCCGCTGTTCGGCCGTCTTACGCGCCAACGCGCGCAGCTGACGTACTTCATCGCGACCGAGCTGCTCATACAGGAGACACTCGAGGCGCGGCAGCAGGTGCGCGGACGAGGGGCCGCCGTACGCGATGCCGGTCTGACGCGGCCGCTGGGCAGACGCTGTGCCACGTGATCCAAGTCGCGGAGCACTGCCTGCAGCTCAACAGCTTCAACGCGGTGTTGGCGATCTTTGCCGGTCTGTCGTCGTCGCCGATCCACCGCCTGAAGAAGACGTGGGAGGTGCGCTTCTGTCCACCGCGTGCGATCGTAGATCACACGGGCCGCGCACGCAGGTGCTCGAGCTCAAGCAGCACGCCGCCGTCAAGCAGACGTGGAGCAGGCTCGAGAAGCTCACGGCGTCGGACAACAACCACGCCGCGTACCGCACGGCGCTACACTCGGTCAACCCGCCCTGCGTGCCCTTCCTCGGTGCGCGCTCGCGCGCCGCTCGTGCGCCGATCGCGCGCAGATGCCGCCGCCGCCCCAGGCCTGTACCTGACGGACCTGGTCTTCCTCGACGACGGCAACGCCGACACGGTGCAGGTGGGCGACCAGGCGCTGATCAACTTTGACAAGCGGTACAAGACGTGCGCGGTCATCCGCGAGATCCAGCAGTTCCAGCAGACGGTGCGGCAGTGGTGGTCGCTGGCGCCTCGGTGCGGGAGGTTCACCGTGCACGCGCCACGCAGCCGTACTCGCTCAAGGAGTGGCCGCAGCTGATGAAGTACCTGTGCCGCACGGCGCACCTGCTCGACGACAACAACATGTACAAGCAGAGCCTCAAGGTCGAGCCGCGTGCCCCGGCGGCATCGTGAGCGCCCTGACGGCGCCGGTGCGGCCCCTCTCGTGCTTGTTTTTCATTGCCCCGCTTTTTTCTTTCCTTGTTGCGTTCGGCCGCGTGCTCGCCGAGCGCGCGGATTCATACCACCTTGCTGCGAACGCGGAACGCACCGACGACACAGGCACAGACACACGCACAAACTCACGCGCCGATGTACTTGCCCGTGGTGAGGCTGCGCGCGCACGGCCCAATCGCGACCGCGCTTGCCACGTCCACCTCGACCACGTCCATCTCGAGCAGGCACTGCTCAGGGCAGTCGAACTTGACCGCGACGCCGACGGGCGTGGAGGGCGTGTGCACCTCGAAGCGCGCCATGATGCGCCCGCCAGCCGCCGCGGCCGCCGCAGCCACAGCCGCCTCGTCGCCCTCGTCTACCTCACCCTCGGGCAGAGGCTCGAGGTCGCCGACCTTCCAGAGCATTTTGGACTTCTCCTTGCTCCAGAGCCCGGCCGGCTTGGACTGCGTCTTGCCGACGTCGCCGTCGACAGCGACGAGGAACGAGACGTTGGTGAGCTTGTAGGCGGCTGCGATGCGAATCGTGTCACGCGGCCGCACAAGCACGGCAACGTAGCCGCACCCAGCGGCGAGTCCGGGTTGCGCTCGTAGATGATCAGCAGCGACGTGAGCGAGTCGGTCATCTTCCACTGCACGTTGACCTGCCCGCGCGCCCGGCGTGAGCGCGCGCCCGGGGCACGAGAGCGGCGGCGCACCCGCAGCGGCACAAGGTCGGCGGGAAGGCCGCTCATGTCGGTCGGGCTGTACTGGTACTGCGTGCGCACGGGCTGCGGTCAGCGGCGCATGCACGCAGGTCGCCGGCGCACCTTGAACAGCGGCACGCGCTCGGTCGTGGCCAGCTGGGCCGCCAGCGCGTCGCAATCCAGCTCGTAGTCGCCCTCCGAGCCGTCCCCGGGCGCGAGGCACGCGCTCAGCGGCGCCATCTGCGGCAGCGCCGTGAGCACAGGAGCCGGCCGTGCGCTCGTCGTGCGCCACCTTGTCCACGACCTCGTCCTGGTCCAGCCGGAGCGGTATCCTCCCTGTGAGCGTGGTGCTGTTATCGGTGGGCCTGTTCGTGCGTATCAGCCCCCCCTGCAGACACAGCCGGCCGTGCATGCACGCGTGCCTCAAGAGGTCGATTTCGCCCGTGACGAGGAACTTTTGCAGCACGCCGCCCTCAAAATACGCGCTGACGACCTCGGTGATGTGCGGCGTGAGCACGACCGCCGGCTCGACCGTGCGCACGACAGCGTCGTCGACCAGCTCGGCCGCCACGAAAGGATCTTTGAAGCTCGTCGCAAACTGCGGCACGGCCGGCGCGTCGCTGAAGCTTGTGGCAAACTGCGGCACCGTGGCCGGTTCTGCTCACGTTTGCGCACTCAGTCTTCACACGCGGGGCTGCCAGGGGGCGCACCTGACGCGGCCGCCGCAAAGTCGGTCGCGAACGTGACGGGGGCCGCGGCGGGGGCCGCGGCACCGTTGGTCGGCGCGTCACCAAAGCTCACAAAGTTGGCAAAGTCGGCAAATTTCGAGCTGTAGCGCACGACGCGTCTTGTCAGCACGATGTACACGTCCGTGCCGCGCCGGGCAGACGCACGCAGCGGTCGGCGGCGCGGGCTCAGCCGTCATGGGCGTGTCTGCCTCGGCAGCGTCGGCGCCGCCGTCGTTGCCCGCGCCGACAAAGCGCGACCGGCGCTTGTTGGCCTTGATCGCGAGCGCGCTGTCAGCGGCACCGAGGATGTTCTTGATGTCGATGGCTGCGGGCGCAGCTGCGGTCGTGCCTCTACCCGCACTGCATGTGAGCCCGGGCCCACTGTAGCACGGTAGCACGCACGCGGCCGCGATCTCTTCCGCCGTTTTGATGCGGATCTGCAGCTTGGGCTTGCTGGCGGCGGCGGCGGCCTCGTCATCGCTGTCGCTGTCCGAGTCGTCCAAGTCCTTCTTCTCCTTCTTCTCCTGCACACGCGGGCGATGGCGGGCGTCAGACGAGGCAGCGACGCACGCGGTGCGGCACCTTGGCCGGCTTGCGGAACGGGTTGTAATCGTCCTCCTCGCGGATCGTGTAGCCCTCCTCGTCCTTTGCCTGCACGCGGCCGTCCTGTCAGCAGTGCCCGCGTGCACATGCGTGCGTGCGCACCACCGAGCTCGCGCCAGACACGGCGGCCTGTTCCGTGGACGTCTCGGCCGACTGCGGCTTGCTGCCCTCGGGGGCCTCGAACGACTGGTCGTTGATGGATGCTTTGGGGCTGAGCACGACATCAGCTGAGCCGCGCGCACCAAGGTCAGCACGCACGTCTTGGCCTTGGAGCCGAAGCCGAACGAGCGGAAGATGCTGCGGCTCTTCTTGATGCCCTTGGACGCGGCCTCGGGCTTGTCTTCGTCGTCTGCAGCGACAGCGATCATGAGCGCGAGGCGGCCAAGGCGGCAGCGGCAGGCGCACCGTCCTCGTCCTTGCCGCCCTTGGTCGGCGCCACCGTCACGACGGCAGCGGCGGCGGCGACAGGCACCTTGTCGTGCGCGTGAGCAGCGATCGCTGGCGGGTGTGCAGCGGCCGGCGCATGTGGCTGTGCGGCGGCAGCGGCTGGCGGCGGCGCATGTGCGGCTGGCGGCAGTGCTTGCGTGGCTTGCGGCTGTGCTTGCGTGGCTTGCGGCTGTGCTTGCGTGGCTTGCGGCTGTGCTTGCGTGGCTTGCGGCTGTGCTTGCACGGCTGGCGACGCGACGGTCTTATCAGCCTTGTTGGCCTTGTCGACTTTGTCGGCCTTGTCGACTTTGTCGGCCTTGTCGACTTTGTCGGCCTTGTCGACTTTGTCGGCGTCGTCGACTATGTCGGCCTTGTCGGCCTTGGTCTTTTCGGCCTTGTCGGCCTTGTCGGCCTTGTCGGCCTTGTCGGCCTTGTCGGCCTTGGTCTTTTCGGCCTTGTCAGTCTTTTCGGCCTTGTCAGTCTTGGTCTTTTCGGCCTTGGCAGTCTTCTCGGCCTTTGGTGGCGCGTCGCCGTCCTGCTCTGCATCGAGCTGCGGCGACTCGGCGGCGGCTGCGAGCATGTACCGTCAGCCACGGCGCAAGCAGGCGTTTGGGCAGCCGTGCCTTTCGCCTTCTTGGGCTTCTTCTCGCCCTTGGGCACGGCCGCTGCCAGCATATCGACAGCCGGTGAGGCCGTGGACGATGCCGACGTGGTGGACGGGCCATCTTCGGCCGCGTTGCCCTACGCACGCTTGCCGGTCAGTCTTACGCATCGACCTTCGTGCGCCCCTCGCACCTCGTCACCCGAGCTCGCGTCGGCGTCAGGCGCGACAGCGATCGAGCTCCCGCGCCGAGTCAGCGACCGTGGCGCACCGGGCGCCACTCCATCGCACACCTGCGCGATGCCAGGCTCCGCCCGTCGTTGAAGTAGGCCGCAGGGTCTTTGATCGCCGCGAAGGCCTGCAGGTCCGCATGCACGTCGTAGTTCATGATCGTGTCACACAGCGCGAGGTTCGACTGGGTACGCACACGGCGTCAGAGGGCCAGCGCATGAGCGCACGCAGCACGCAGTACCTGTGTGTCGGAAGCGAGCGCCTCGCTGTGCGCCGACGCCGCGCCAAAGAGCGCCGCCTTGAGCTGGTTGATGCGGTCTTCCTCCATCTGCTGGTACGACTGCGCGGCGGCGTCAGCGTGATGCGCGTCAGTTTACGCCCAGGGACCGCGGCCGCACGCACGTAGAACATCTCGGCCGACTCCTTGTCCCACTTGGCGCTGATCTTCTTGCACTTGGCGAAGGACGACTTGAGCTTGGTCTCTGGCACACGGCGCGGTCCGCGTCAGCGCAGCGTGCGGTGCGCGGTCACAGGAGGCGCGCACCCAGCGTCTCGAGCTTGGTGCGAGCCTTCTTGACCGCGGCGGCCTTGCTCGGGTCCTTGGCCGAGGTGCTGGCGAGGACGGACGCGCTGCGGTGCGACTCCTGCACAGCCGCGAGTTTCGCCTCGCGCTCTTCCAGCTCCTTGAGCGTCTCCTCGAGGCGCTTGTCACCCTGCCGCCGTGCCGCATGTGAGCGCGGGTGCGCGATTGGCGCGCATCGGGGCCGCGACGAGCCTGTGCGAGATGGGCCGCGGACCAACGCGCGTCCTTCTCAAACTCGACCGCGGCCGGTGCGAACTGGCCCTGCAGCGCGTTGGCGTAGTTGTAGTGCATGCGCGCGACCGTGGCCATGTCCTGAGCATGGCCGCGCGTGAGCCGCCCGTGCCCTCTGTGCCGCGCTGTGCCGCGCGCCTTTGTGATCTCGCTCCAGACCGGCGCGAACGTGCCCAGCTCGTCCTGGCTGATGAGCATCTCGACGCTGAGCTTGCGCATCGCCTCGGCGTAGTGTCGCTCGACGTCGGCACTGCGTGGCGTGCGCGCGCGTTAAGGCGAGCTGCGGAGGCGCGTGGCAGGCGGGATGCCGCGCGCGCACCGGCGCTTGAGGACGTCGCCCAGGTGCGCGTTGAGCTTGCGCCCGCGCTCGATGCGCACGTGCATCATCTCAAGCCGCACGCGCGGGCGCTCGGCCTGCACCCCCCGTCGCGCAACGCACCGCGACCCGGCGCGTGAGACGCACGCCGCACGCCGCACGCCGCACGCCGCACGCCGCACGCCGCACAACGGGCGCACCTTGAACGCGCCGCCAAAGACGCTCTTGTCGGCCGCGTCCGACGCCATTATGCCCGCGAAGTGTGACACCCGTATTGCTCGAGGGGCACTTGTTGCTCATCGCCTCTCTCTCTCTCTCTCTCTCTCTCTCTCAGGCTCTCGGAGCGAATGGCCCCCGCCGCCGCCGCCGACGTCAACGCCGCCGCCGCCGCTGCCGCCGCCACCGCCGCCACGGACGCGGCGCAGCGCCCGCCCACGGCCGGCCCCACGCACCACCGGAGGTGCGCTAGCTCCGTCTCGTGTGTGCGACTTTTTGCCCCGGTTCTCACGCGAAACGGGCATCCCCACGCGGGCGCGCAGCGACGAGCAGACGCGCTCGACGCTCATGTTCTCGGTCAAGGACGAGGTCGGGGCGTTGGACCGGGTGCTCGTGCTCATCAAGGCGCAGGGCGTGAGCCTGCTGCGGATCGAGTCGCGCCCGTCGCTCAACGAGCTGTGGGACTACGACTTCTTCATCGACTTTGACGCCGCCGCCGCCGCCACCGACGCGCTCGTCCAGGCCATCGCCCCGGCCGTCAAGCATGTGAAGCTGGTCAGCGCCGGCAGCACGACGAAGGGTGCGCGTGGCCGTGGCCGTGGCCGTGCACATGACGTGGTGTCGCGCGCCGCAGCGCCCTGGTTCCCGCGCAAGATGGCCGACTTGGACGAGTTCGCAACCAAGGTGCTCGAGTACGGCGGTGACCTCGACGCGGACCACCCGGGCTTCACCGACAAGGCCTACCGCGAGCGCCGCAAGATGATTGTCGAGAATGCGAAGCAGTACAAGACGTGCGTGCGCCGCACCACCGCCGCGCTGCCGCCTGCGTGTTGACGCGCCCGCCTTTTGTGCGGCAGCGGCATGCCCCTCCCACGCATCCAGTACCTGCCGGAGGAGATCGAGACGTGGTGTGTGCAGTGCCCGTGCGCGCGAGGCGAAAGAGCGCGCAATAGACGCCGTGCGTGGCAGGGGCGTCGTGTTTGAGAAGCTGTCGTCGCTGTTCCCGTCGCACGCGTGCCGCGAGCATGGGTACATCTTCCCGCTGCTTGTGCAGAACTGCGGCTACCGCAAGGACAATATCCCGCAGCTGGAGGACGTGTCGCGCTTCCTGCACGGTGCGGCGCCGCGGCCGCCGTCCTCCTGGGCTCACGCGCCGCGCGCAGACATCACCGGGTTCACGCTGCGCCCCGTCATGGGCCTGCTGACCTCGCGCGACTTCCTCAACGGCCTCGCCTTCCGCGTCTTCCACTCGACGCAGTACATCCGCCACCACTCGAAACCGCTGTACACACCCGAGCCGTACGCGCCCCGCGGCTGTGCCTGCGCGGCGTGTTGCTGAGTCGCGTGGCGTAGCGACGTGTGCCACGAGCTGCTCGGTCACGCGCCGCTCTTCGCCGACCCGGACTTTGCCGAGTTCTCGCAGGAAATCGGCCTAGCATCGCTGGGCGCGAGCGACGACGACATCGACAAGCTCGCGACGGTGCGTCGCCCGTGCGTGCACGCCCGCTTGGCTGAGCGCCCCGCCAGATCTATTGGTTCACGGTCGAGTTTGGCCTGTGCAAGGAGGACGGCAAGGTCAAGGCGTACGGCGCCGGCCTGCTCTCGTCCTTTGGCGAGCTCGAGGTGCGCCGGCCGCGGTGCAAGCATGCGACGCGCTCACGGCGGCGCACGCAGTACTGCCTGTCGGACAAGCCGCAGCTGCGCCCGTTCGAGCCGAGCGTCGTGGCCGCAACCAAGTACCCGATCACGTCGTACCAGCCGCTGTACTTCGTGGCCGAGTCGTTCAAGGACATGAAGGACAAAGTCCGGTGCGTGCACGCCCGCACGTGATGTGCGCGCACGCTGCGCAGGTGCTGACGGCGGCTGTGCGCGTGCCAGCGAGTTTGCCGCGTCGCTCAACCGGCCGTTCTCGGTGCGGTATAACCCGTACACGCAGTCGATCGAGGTGCGCGTACATCCGCGTCACGCATGGCAAGCTCGCTCAGCCGCGCGTGTGTGTGTGCGCAACAGGTGCTCGACAAGCGCGACAAGCTGCTGCGCTTCGCCAGCTCGATCAAGACCGATATGCACCTGCTGATCGACGCGCTCGCGCACCTGGCCTGACACCGTCCGTTCTCGCCGCTGCGCGCGTGTGTGGGTGTGCTCTGGCAGCCTCACTGCTTGCGTCCGCTTCGTCTGTGCCCAACCGAGACCCCTCCCGCTGCCCGCACCCGTGCTCACCCCGCGTGTTTGCCCTGTGAGGCTGCCGTGCCGTTCTTGTTCATCTCTGAAGTGCAGAATGTGCGCGCAGAAAGAGGCACGGTCACCACAGGTAGGCCCCGTTCGCGCTGCGTTCGCCGTCCGAGTCGTCGTCGTCGTCAATGGGCTCGAGCCCGTCCACGCGCTCCATCCGCGGCACCTGCACCGGCGGCGACGACGCCGACTCGGGCACGGTGCCTTCGAGCTCCGCTGCGAAGAGCACGTCGCCCGTGTGCTTTGCGCGGAACGGCGAGCTCGTGAGCTGCAGTGTGTCGTAGTCGACGCCGGGGCTGCGGCCCGTGCGTCAAACGTGGAGGCGCCAACGAGTGTGACGCCCGCGCACCTACTCGCGTCGTCCGGCCCGTCGTCAGAGGCGGTGAAAAAGTACGGCGCGCCCCTGAGCTGCGCCGCATGATGTGCGAGTCAGCATCACGGGCTGCGCGGTGGCCCCGCCGCCGCACCTCCTGCGAGAGCGACTGCGACGGCTGCGACGACGAGAGCGAGCTCGACAGGGCCTGGCGCACGCGGTGCACGACCGACGACACCAGCCCGAGCACGCTCTTGTTCTCGTCCGCCTGGCGCGCCGTGCGCTCGTCCCGCAGTGCGCGCAGCCACGGGCGTGCGAGGACGTCGGACACGGCCGGCCGCACGGACGGGTCGGGCCGCAGCAGGTCTGTCGCGGCGTGAGACGCGCACAAGTGAGGAATACCAAGCACCGCACCGCTGGCCAGGTTGCACAGGTCACTCGGGAGCTGCTCAAAGCCGGGCCAGATGGACGCGTCGCCGCGCCGCAGCGCCGTCCACTCCTCGCCCTCGTCCGGCGGGTAGTGGAGCGTGGCCATCTCCAACAGGATGACGCCGAGGCTGCGTGCGCCAGCGCCTCAGTCTGCAAGCGCATGCGCGACGCGCACGCACCTAAACAGGTCTGCCGCGGGCGAGTAGTGCGACTGCAGCAGCTCAGGCGCCATGTAGACCATGTCGCCGTCCTGCGCCGCCTCCCAGCGCTCGGCCGAGATGCCAAAGTCGGCGATCTTAACCGTGCCGCCGTCGGCCAGGAGCAGGTTCTCGGGCTTGAGGTCGAGGTGCGCGAGCCGGTGCGCGTGGATATGCTCAAGGCCCTGCGGCCGCGAGAGGGTAAGTCGCACAACGGTGCAAGCGAGCGCGGCCGCACCAGCAGCACGTCCAGCAGGACGCTGAGCAGCTCGGTGCGCTCAAACAGCTGCCCGGCGGCGCGCATCATCTCCATGCGGTGCTTGAGGCTGCGCCCAGCGCGGCCCGGTGAGCGGCGGCCCGGATGCGCAAGGGGGCAGGCGCACCTCCCGTTGGCGCACAGCTCCGTGCGGATGAACAGGAAGCCCTTCTGCTCCCATGCTTCGACCAGGCGCACGCAGTTGGGGTGCGCGTCCAGCCGCTCGAGGTTGTGCACCTCCTGCAGCCTGCGCTGTCTGCATGGTGGCGGCGCCGCGATCAGCCCCGCGCCTGCGCACAGCGCGAAGCGCGCACCGGTCCTTTGCGCCCTTGTACGGCGTGCGCGCACACTTGACGGCGAAGGGCGCGCCAGCGCGGTCGGTGACGTGGTAGACGTCGCCGAACGAGCCGCTGCCGATGTGGCGCACGATCGTGAACGCGGTCGTGAAGTAGTTTTCGCTCGAGCGCGGCGAGCCCGACAGGCGCGAGGGCGCATGCGTGGCGGTGGCCGAGCGCGGGCTAATCACGTTGACGTAGGGCGAGTTGAGCGCGACGGCGTCGTCGTCCACGCGCAGCACGCGCGGCGTGCAGTTGCGCTTGACCGGTGTGGCCGGCGCGGGCGCGCTCGTCTGCCGCTTGCGCACGAAGCCGCGCGACCTGCCCGTCCCGCCAAACGGTTACGAAATCACCTTCGTGGCGGCACGCGGCGTGCGCACCGGAAGCCGGCGTCGTCGGGGCGCGGAAAGAGGTGCGCGTCGTTCGCGTCGTGCGCCGCCGCCACCGACGCTGACGACGACGCCGACGACGGCGCGTGGCGCTCGTTGGCGCCGTCGACCGGCGACGTTGACAGCTCGGGACCCGCGTCGCGCCGCGCAGTCGGCGGCGTCACGGCCGCGTCCGCCGCGCCCACCCCACTGCCGCCGCCACTGCTGCTGCTGCCGAGCGTGCTGCTGCCGGCCGCGCCGCGCGCGCCGCTGAGCGGGCTGCTTTCGGTCGGCGCCGTGGCGAAAGACCGGGCCGGCGAAACGGCGCACAAAACTATATATGATCTATACAGTTGCTGACGTACAGCGGGCGCCTATACGGCGAAACGCGACGAGAGCTGGCGGCTCGGCAGCAGCGCTACGAGGGCGTCGGTGGTGGCGGCGGCGTCCGCGTGCCCCGCGCCCCCCGCGTGCACGGGGAAAAACGTGTCGTGCAGGAAGCTGAGGTCGTAGCGCGCCGTCGCCGCGTCTGCGTCGCTGTTGGGCTTCATGTACGGTAGGACGACGGCCGCGGCGAGCAGCGCGCCCACGACGAGGTCGAGGTAGCACAGCAGCCATCTGCTGGGTGTGGCTGCGCGGCGCCGGTTGGCCATCGCGGCAGCGCGCACGAGGCAGGACCCGCACCCGTGCCGACAAAGTCGAGGAAGAGCGCCGACGACTCGCTCACGTACGGGAAGACGACGTGCGCGAGCATGAAGAGTGAGTTGCACGCGGCCACGGCGTACAGACGCAGCGGCGACCACCCGTGCATCGGCGCGGTGAGCACGAACGCCTTGTAGGGCGACGGCGCACGTGTCATCGACCGTTCATGCCTCAGGCCGCGCGCGCACCTGGCCGAGCCCCAGGCGCAGCAGGAACATGAGCAGCCGGCGGTCAAACAGCAGCAGCACAACGAGGTGCAGCCGCATGAGCATCGTCAGCCGCGCCGCGAGCGCGCGCTTGTTGGCGTCGTAGTGCTCGGCGTACGCGCGCAGCGGCGACCCCATCCCGCGCGCCGATCGCCCCGACACGGCCGCGCCCTCGTCGCGCTCCGCACCCAGCAGGTCCTCGAGCACGCGCAGCGCCCGCGAGCGCGCACCGGCCCCGCGTCCCGTCGTCACACTCCCGCTGTTTGGTTCACGTGACATAGTTAATCGAAGGGCATTGTGTTGCACAGAGCGGTGCTATGGGCTCAGGGTCGTCGAAGGCGGCGGCGGCGTCCGCCGAGGCGGCCGGTGCGGGCGCGGGCACGGCCGTGGGCGCGGCGGCTGGCGGTGGTGGAGAGGCGGCCGAGGCGGCGGTGCCCGGCGGCGACGTGGCGACGGTCGTGCTCTCGCGCCAGCGGCGCATCTCGGTCGAGAGCCTCGGATCGGCCAAGGTGCGCGCTTCCACCTTTCGTCACCGCGCCGTGCCTCACGAGGCGACGCGCGCGGCAGCTGTCGGGACGGCTGTACCTCAACAACATGGGCCTGCGCGAGTTCCCGCTGCAGCAGATCCTCGACGCCGACGCGGCCGCGAGCACGGGCAAGGCCTCTGTGTGCGTGTTTACGCAGGGGGCGTGCCGGTGCGGGCACCTGCTCAACCCCCCTCAACAAAAGACGCGCCGTCAACGGCACGCCGCGGCCGCTTCAGTACATGGACCTCTCCTTCAACCAGATCGAGCGCTTCCCGCGCACGCCGCTGCCGTTCGCGACGGTCGAGACGCTCGAGTGCGTCGTTTCTTTGTCGCATCGATATCGGCGCGATGTTCGCCTGACATTGTCATCGACGCCGCGCAGCCTCACCGGCAACCAGCTCGGCCGGCGCATCCCGCCCTCGCTCGCCAACGCCGGCCCCGTGCTCGGCGGGTCAGAGCAGAGCATGACCGCCAGCGGCGGCAGCAGCCCCGCCACTCAGGCCAAGAGCCGCACCAACAAGCGCAAGACCACGGCCAACACCACCATCGACGCCGCCGCAGAGGCCCGCCGCGCCTCCGCCAGCACCGCCGAGGCGCGCCGCTCGAACCCGTCCAGCCCCGAGCCGCGCCGGGCCAGCGAGCCGCCGACGCTCCCGCGCAGCATGCCTAGCACGCCCCGCAGCGACGGCAAGCGCTTCAGCTTCATTCTCAACGACTCGCCCTCGGGCTCGCCGCCCTCGTCCGAGCGCGCGAGTGCGGGCGAACTCGTGCAGGTGGCCGAGTCGTCCGGGCTCGTCGACGCACTCCAGGGTTTTGAGCAGCTCAAGACGCTCGTGCTCTCGTTCAACCTCCTCGCCACGGGCTTCGACCTCGGCGGCGTCGCGGCGCACCTGCTCGAGCTCAAGGCGAGCTACAACCGCCTCACGTCGCTCGACGACTTCAACCTGGCCAAGATGCCCAACCTGCAGTCACTGCTTGCCAAGGTGCGCCAGCGCCGCGCGCGGCTGTCGCAGGCCCCGGTCTGAACGCGACCGCAAGGGCAACAATCTGCAGCAGATTCTCAGCAAGAGCAGCCTGGCTGAGGACGTGCCGGCGCTCAAGCGCCTCGACCTGACCTGCAACGACCTCGACGGCTTTGCGCTCGAGTCGCCCCTGCCGGCGACGCTCACCCATCTCGAGCTGGGCGACAACCAGCTGCAGGGCCTGCCCGCGTCGTTTTTCGTGAGCATGCCCAACCTGACCGTCGTCAACCTCGAGACGAACCGGCTACGCACGCTGCCCCCATTCAGCCCCAAGCAGACGCACCTCACCACGCTCCTCCTGTCCAACAACCGCCTGACCGCGCTGCCGCCGACAGTCGAGCACTTGACGGTGCGCGGCCGCTGCTTGGCACCGTCTGCAGCGTCGCTCACGTGCGCGCACAGGCTCTGGAGCGGCTGGAGCTGCAGCGCAACCAGCTGACGGAGCTGCCGGCCGAGATCGGCAAGCTGACGGTACTGGAGCACCTGGACGTGTCCAACAACATGCTGCGCACCCTGCCCGCGACCGTGGGCGAGCTCGCCGCGCTGCGCCTGCTCATCGCCGGCGGCAACAGGCACGTCGCGCATGCATGTGGATGCCGTGCGCCTCGCCGTCTGAGACCTCCACGAACAACGCGAGCAGAATAGCGTCCCTCCCGATCGAGCTTGGCAACCTCAACAAGAAGCTCATCTGCATCATCTTCCGGCGCAACCGCCTGCGCGCCGCCGCCGCCCTCGCGCCCATCTGGAATTGCGCGGCGCTGATCGAGCTGGTGCGTCGGCCCGCGCGCCCGGTGCAAGCTGCCCACGCGTGCCACACCGCAGGACCTGTGCGCCAACTACCTGACCGAGATCCCCGCCAACATCGGCAAGCTCGCGGCGCTCGCCATTCTGCGTGTCGCTGGCAACCGCCTGACGGACCTGTGCAGCTTCGAGCCGCTGGCACGCGCAGGCCGGCAGCGCCGCGGCAGACGCACTGATCGCGCGCTCGGCCCCTGCAGGTGTGCTTCACAGGGTCGCCCTCGGACCGCGTCCCGCCCGCGCTGTACCTGAACGACAACCACTTCTCGGTGCGCGCCCCTGATTCGCGTTTGCGGCGCGGACCGCTGACTGTTCGTTTTGTGCGCAAGACGTTCCCGCCCTCGCTGCTAATCTGCAAGACGCTGCGTACCCTCGTGCTCGACAGCAACCCGCTCGTGAGCGTCCCGACCGAGGCACGCGCACGCCCTGTCGCCGCTCCATGCATGCACCCCATGCTGACACGTGCGCGCACACAGATCACGAACCTGACCGAGCTGTCGATGCTCTCGCTCTCGCTCAAGGTCGGCGAGGCAAACGCGGCGTCGCTGTGCGTCCTCTACGCTCACGGCGTGAAGCTGACGTCGCGCGTGCAGGCTGCCCAACAACCTCACCGTCGGCAACCTCAAGCGCCTGTACCTGTGCGGGACCCTGCCGGTCGGGCCAGGCGTGCCCGTGCCGCCGCTGCCGCTGTTCTTGGTCGACACAGACATCCCGCAGGTGCGCGCCGCTGCCGCCCGCTGCTTGCGCCAACGCGCTCATCCGCACCGCCAGTCGGACCGAGTGCCCGCCGTCACGCGCGCCGCCAACTTGATCAAGAGCCGCTCGCCGGGCTGCAGCCGCCCGGCCGCGTTCTCGCAGATGCTCGGCAGCGCGCCGCATCAGCTGGAGGACTCGGTCGTGATCACGTCGGTAGCATGGCGCGACAATGCGCGGCTCGACTACGTCGCGGTCTTTGACGGGCACGGCGGCTCGGTCGCGTCGCTGTACTGCCAGTCGCACTTCCACGAAGTGCTCGAGGCGCAGCTGCAGGAGAACGAGGGCACGGCCGACGAGGTGGTATCCCGCCGCGGCCGTCGCTGCCTGCTGCGGCTCACACGTCCGGCCACGCGCCCAGGTTGTCGCGATCACTGCGGCCCTGCGCTCGTCGTTCCCGAACCTGAACGACAAACTACACTCGCATCTCGAGTCGTCCAAGCGACCCGAGACCGTGCGTCGCGGGCGGTGCTGCCTGGTGCATGGAAAGCACTGACTGTCTGTCGCTGCGACAGATTGTGGGCTGCACGGGCGTAGTCGTGCTCGTGTCGCAGACGCACATCTACTGCGCCAACGTGGGCGACTCGCGCGCCGTGCTCGCGCGCCGCGTGCCGTACAAGAGCGACCAGACGGACACGGTGCGGTCGCCGCGCGCGCGCACGCCTTCTGGCTGACACGTGCGCCAGGCTGACGAGGTCGACGACCCGATCGAGCGCCGCGCGCGCATGATCGAGGCCGTCCGCCTTTCGACCGACCACAAGCCGGGCCTTCGCACGGAGACAGCGCGCATCGCCCGTGCGGGCGGCTTCATCACGCAGGAGCCGGCCAAGGGCGCGGCCACGCGCCTGCACTCGCCCAACGTCAGCAACGGCCTCGCCGTGTCGCGCGCATTTGGCGACTTCCCGCTGTCGCCGCCCCTGACGGTCGACCCGTCCATCTCCGTGCGCAAGCTCGACACGCAGGTGCATCGCCGTTGCGGCACATGCGCCGCCGCTGCGCTCACATCGCCCGCAGCAGGACATGTTTGTCGTGGCGGCGTGCGACGGCGTGTGGGACGTGCTCGGCGACCACGAGGCCGCGCTGATCGTCTCTGGCAGCTCCGTGGACATCGACGTGCGTTTGCGGTCGCGTGCCAGGCCGTGCACGTGCGCTGACGCCGCCCGCGCCAGACCGACATGAAGGAGGGCCAGGACGTGATCCGCGGGCACTCGATCACCGCCGCCGCACACCGCCTGCGCGGGTGGTCGTACGCGCTTGACAGCTTTGACGACATCTCCGTCGCCGTGCTCGACGTCGGGCACTTCTTCCAGCTGCGCTGAGAGAGAAAGAGAGAGAGAGAGAGAGAGAGAGAGAGAGGCGGCGCCTGGTGCGCCGAGTGTGTTCCGTAACTACGTACTGAGCAACAACAACAACAAGCGATCATATGTACGCCGTCCAGCCCTCGTACATGCGGCAGAGGCGGTTGCGCGACGTCGCGGTGCTGATCAGCTGCGCAACCTGCTCGGGCACGGTCGCGGGCGCGTCGCCGCCGTCGCGCCCCTGCAGCTTGTCGCGCACACGCGCGATCGCGGCCACGGCGACCGGGTTGGGCACTGCGCGCGCCGGCCAGCGGGTCAGCAGCGGGCGCAGCGGGCGCGGATCGGCGCACCGCGGTCGGCCTCGAAGGCAGTCGCTGGCCCGTCGGACCGCGCCGGCTCAAACGACATGTCGCCTGCGTCCAGCTCGGGCGCGGGCTGGTCCAGGTGGTCGTCGTCGTCGAGGCGCTCGGCGGCCGGCTGCACGTCATCGGCCTGGTCGTCGTCGTCGGCGTCGTCCGCAGGTGCCGCAGCTGGTGCGGATGCCGTGTCGAGCGTAGGCAGCACCGCCAGCGACCGCGCCGCCTCGGCGAGCTCGCCCGGCAGCTCGTCCAGCACCGCGAGGGCGTGCCGCAGATCGCTGACCGTGCGCCGGCCGGCCGCGTGAGACACCGCCGCCCACTTGAGCCGCAGCGCTGTGCAGCGGCGACGGTGGGCAGCAAACGCCGCCTCGACGGGGCCCGCGGCGTCGCGCGCAGCGTCGTCGTCCAGCTGGGCGGGCAGTTGCAGCAGCTGCATGAGTCTGCAAGCGCTGCCGTGAGCGCAGCAGCGGGCACGAGGCGTGCGCACCGCGTCTGCGTCGTCATCACGCTGAGCTCGGTCGCCAGCGCGGCCAGCCGGTCGTCGAACGCGCGGCTGCGCAGGGGCGCGTCGGACGACAGCAGTGCTTGCAGCTGGCCCTCGAGCTGAGCGAGCCGAGCGGCGCGCGTGCGCAGTGTGGCGAGCGGGAGCGGCGAGCCGCTGACAGGCGTTGCATCGGCCCGAGCGATGCGCCGGTGCAGCACGGCGAGGTCCAGCGCTGCCTGCAACGGGCTGGCGAACGGCTGCAGACCGGCAAACATGCGCACGCCGCTGGGCGCCTCCACCGGCGCGCGCGAGACCTCAAACTCGAGCAGCGTGCTGCACAGCGCAGCGAGATCGGTCGCGACGGCCGCCTCCTGCGTGAGCATCTGTTGCCGTGCGTCCACCAAGTTCGCGTACTGCGGCACGCCCGCGGCCGGCAGGACCTGCGCAGCCGTGCTGGTCAGCAGCGACCTGCGTGCCCGTGCGACAACGCGCACCGCCCGCGTCTGCTGGTCGAGCCACGCGTACTGCTGTGCAATCGTGCCCAGCTCCGTCGCCACGTTCGTCAGCGCAAGCTCCCCGGCCGACATAGCGCGCACGACCGCCGCGCGCACAGACGACGGCTGGCGCATGAACGTGTCCTGCGACATCGGCACAACGGCTGCACCAAACGTGGTGTCAGGGCGCTGACGTGGCGTGGCCAGGGCACACCGTTCGTGGCTGCGTCCGGCAGCAGGTCGGTCAGCAGCCGCTCGTTCGCCCACTGGTGCTGCGCCAGGCGTGCCCGTGCTGCCTCCAACGCAGCGCTGTCGGCCACCGCAGCTGCCTGCACGCTCGGCAGCAGCCGCTGCACGTTGTCGGCGCGCGCCCAGTCGAGCGCCATGTTGACCACGACGGCGACCTCGCGTGGCGTCACGTCGCGGTTTGCAAACACTTGCAGGGCGCGGTCGAGGTCGCCGGCTGCCGTGCTGCCGTCCAGGAACTCGAGCGCGCCGGCTTCAAGCCGGGTGAGCAGCTGGCGTACGCACGGGACCACGAAGGCGCGCAAGCACGCGTCCAGCATGCCGTCCACGGCCGCGTCCAAGCTCGACAGCTGCTGTGTGCAGAGCGCGCGCGGGTGTCAGGCGCAGCGCAGAACGGCGGCAGCAGGCACGATGCTCACGTGTTCGGCGTCCCAGGCGGTCAGCGCTTGCACGAGCATGGTCGCACGCGCCGCCAGCAGGCCCTCGGTCAGGTCGCTGCGAGCGCCCGGCAGGCTGCGCAGCCAGGCCGTGAAGGGGTTGAAGGCGTTATGCACGTCGGCGACGATGCTGTCGTGCTGCTCCGCTTCTGTCCACACCGACGGGTACCCATCCGCGACACCGGCCGCGAGCGTCGCCCAGCTCAGGCGCGGCAGGGCGAGCGGGCGCAGCAAGGTCTGCAGCCATTGCGCGCTTTCGCCCGGCATTCCTGGGAGCCGCACTGCGAGCGCGTTCAGCACCGCACGCCGGCCCGCGAGGACCTTTGCAGGCGCGTCGAGCAGGCCAGCGAATGGCGCAGGCACGTCCGTCCACAGCGGCGTCACCGCCATCGCGGCCACGAGCGGTCGCAGCGCCATCGACGTGAGTGCGATCGGCGCGGCCGCGGCAGCCCAGACGGCGTCCAGCTGTGCATGCGCGGTGAGCGAGCGCAGGCAAAGAGGACGACACGGCGCGCGCACCGTCTGCGCGAGCGGGGCAGCGAGCGGCGGCAGGAGCGACGACGGACGCAGCACGTCGACGGGTGCGAGGGCCGGCGGCATCTCGGAAGCGACGACGCGGCGCGGCTGCGTGTTTGCCGGCGACGGCGCCGCGGTCTCACCCTCGTTGTACTGCAGTCTCATGACATCGGTCGCGGCTGCCGGGCGCTCCAGCTGCTGCCGTGCCAGCCGCGCGAGCCAGAGCATCGCGCCGTGGAACGCCGCCAGCCGCCGCTCGAAGCGCGAGCTCTTCTTCAAGCTGCGCAGGAAGCCGTCCGCGCGACGCTGGATCACGTCGAAGGCGGCGGCAACATCGGCCGAGGCCATTTCGGAATGTTGCTGCAGCGACGACGACGACGCAGACGCCCGCTCCGCCGCTTTTACCTGCCGGTCGCCGTCCGTCAGTGCGATCGCAGCATAAGCACGCAACGACGCGCACCTCGGCAAACAGCTCGGCGTGCCGCGCCTGGGCCTTGCGCCGCGTGGCGTCGTTGTCGGCGATCACGAGCGTCTCGAGGGCGTGCTGGAGCGCCTGCACGGCCAAGAAGCCGTCGCCGTCGTGCACGACCTCGTTCAGCGTTACCACGACCGGCCCGAGCGGGTCCAGCGCGACGACTTGCTCCGAGGTCATGCCGCGGCAGAGCATCTCGTACCGCAGCAGCTGCTGCGTCACCGTGCGCACGACGTCCGCCTGCGCTGCCGTGTCAGCTCTCACGTCCTCGCACACGCGTGCAGACCGACATGCCTCCTTGTCTACCGCTGCGCGCGTGGCACTCTGTAGTGTGCCCCACTGCTCGAGCAGGCCCGGCTGCGCCTGCACCGACGCGAGCACTGGCAGCACGGGGAAGGCCAGCGGCTCGCTCAGCCGCGCCGAGGTGCTCGCGGCGACCTCGCGCGGGAAGCTGCCGGCAGATACCGCTGCCAGCGCGCGGCTGTGCTTCTCCAGTCGCGCGGTGCTGTCGGCCAGGTGCTGTGCGAGCTCGGCCGCGTACGTCCTCAGACCCTGCTCAACCTGGCCGTCGCCCGGGTCAGCACGGCTCGCGCGTGCAGGCAACCCGCTCGCACCACCGGGCGCGACGACCGCAGCACGCCCTCGAGCGACGCGATCTCGTCCAGCAGCTCGCCCGCTGACTGGCTCGCCTCGGCCGCGGCCTGCGCTGCCTCAACGGCATCCACGACTTTCGCGCGCAGGTGCCGCAGGGCTCGGTTCATCACCTCCTGCGCCGCCGTGACGCGCGTTGCAAACTTCTGCATGCTCTCGAGCATCTCGGCCTGCTGGCGCTCGCTGCGCGCACGCGTGTCGCTTGAGCGCCCTTGAAGGCACGCACTCACGCGTCTCGGCGCACCGCGTATCCTGCCGGCTCGAGCGCCACTCGGCCAGCGGGCTGTCGGCAAACGTCTGCAGCAAGCCCACGAGTAGCTCTGAGTCGGCACGCAGCGTCGCGAGGGCAAACTCGCACAGGGCGCGGAACGGGCCCTGCGACGCAGCGCCGCACGGTGAGCACGCGCACGCAGGCAGCCATTGAAGCGCGGCGCACATCCATGCCGGTCGGGCCAAGTGCTTGCCGCACGATGCGCGTAAGGCGGAAGGGCACGCGCTCGGGCACGCGCAGCCTGCGGCCCTTCTCGAAGCAGACGTTGAAATCAATGTGCACCACCTCGCCCTGCCGCAGTAGTGAGCCCTCTTGGCGGTCCCACACTGCACGCACCGACGCCAGGTCAACCAGGATGTTGTCAAGGTGGCGGTCGCCGATCCCGAGCAGGTAGCCGAGCATGCACATGACCGCGTACGAGCTCACAAAGCTGGACCGCGGGCCGCCCTATCAGCAACCTGTGCTATGCGAGCGCAGGCGCAATGCGCACCGATGCCGCCGCCGCCACCACGCCGCCGCGGTCAGGCTCGCGCCCCACAGCTCCATCTCGAGCAGCCCGCCAGGCGTCTGCGCCTCGAGCTCTTCCAGCGTCCGGCGCAGCGCGGCCACGGGCCACTGCGCGCGCGGCGTCGCGAGCGTCATCGAGTGGCGCTCGAGCTGCTGCTGCATAACACGGTTGAACTGCTCAACGGGACGCTCGATCTTGCTTTCGCCGCGCTGGACCGCGTCGCGCTGCTGCCAGCGCTTGTAGAGGCCGAAGAGGGGCGTGGCGTCTTGCACCCACTGGATCAGGCCGCACGACGACCCAAACGGCGTGACGGCGTACGTGCGCACGCGCACGACCGTGTCCCGCTCGCGTTGCAGCCGCTCGCCCGCCAGCTCCAACCACTGCATCACGCGCTCGTCCAGGCGCAGGTCCTCCATGCCCTTGACCAGGTACGGGTACGTGTGCCCGTCGCTCGCGAGCAGCAGCAGCTTCTTCGGCATCGTCTTCGTGTTCAGCACCGTCACGTCGCGCGCGACCGACACCAGTCGCACGGCCTCGCCGTGCTCGTCGCGCGGCGCGCCGGGCAGCTCAAACGTCCCAAAGTGCGCGCGGGCAAGCGCCGGCGCGACGCGGTCCAGCGACAGGTGCCGGTGGTCGGGCGAGTGCAGTTGCTGGGCGAGGTCCTGCGCGAGCCTCTGCAGCTGCTCGAAGGCGGCCGTGACCGTCTCCTGCGACGCCGCGTCGCCGCGCAAGGCGGCCACGCCAGCCACGAGCCGATCGCCAAAGTCGTCCCGAAAGCGCTGCTGGTGCGGCGTCAGCGTCTCGTTGGGCGTCACGGCCAGGGTCTGCGCGAGGAGGCGTTCGAGCGGGAGAAGCAGGGGCCGCAGGCCGGTCGCACGAGCCGCTGCCACCGCGCGCTGGCGCTCGAGCGGACTCATGCGCGCATCGCCCAGCCGACGCGTGTGCCGATGCAGCCGAGCCAGGCGCCGCGCAGCGTCAGGCGCGAGCTTGTTGATCGTGTGATGCCACGACTCCTCCCAGAGCACGCTGAGCCGCTGCAACTCGCGCGCCAGCAGCTGCAGCTCGGCGCTCAGGGCGGGATGCGCAGCGGCGAGAGCACCGGAGAGCGTTTGCAGCTCGAGCGAGGCCGTCGCATTGGTGCGCCGCTGATCGGCCGCGAGCGCCAACGCCGCCGGCAGCACGAGCATCGGGCGATCGCGCGCGAGGTGCTCGAGCACGGCGGCCGCAAGCTTGCGTACAGGCCCAAACCAGTGCTCCAGCTTGGCCACGAGCTGCGGCACCAGACGCGCCCACGGCACGGCAGCGAGGACGTCCGGTGTGCGCATTGCCACGCGCCCCGCCTCGCCGAAGAAGGGTGAGTGGGTCGTGTGCAGCTCGAGCGCGGTCAGGGCGGCCGCAGTCACGTCAAACTGCCGCTGAGCACGTCGTCAGCGGTCGGTGCACTAAGGCCATGTGCGGCGGCGCACCTCGCCAGACTTGCTCAGCGAGATGCCGCGCACGTACGCCGCCGTTGCTTGCTGCGCGAGGTCGACGCGGCGCGCGTGCACCTGCATCACCGCGTCCGCGGCCTGGATGGCCACGACGGGCGACAGCGCCGCGGCGAAGCATGACGCGAGGGCCGACCGCAGCGCGCTGCTGTCTGGGGCGCCGGACGGCAGCACTGCGCACGAGTCCAGCTGCGCCTGCGCGGCCTTGAGCAGCTCGGCATCGAGCGCGACGAGCAGCTCGTGGCTGACGCGAGCAATATCAGTCGCCGAGGCAGACATGCACGAGCGCACACGCACCTGCTCAGCGTTACGCGCTCCGACTCGGCTCGCAGCCAGCGCGCGTAGACCCACCACGAGCGCGCGTCTGACGTGCCGCCCAGCTCGAGAAGCACGGTGATGCGCGGCGGCACCGGCCCGTGCACCGCGGCGTGTGCCCCATTGAGTGCGTCAAGGGCGAGCTGCGCTGTGACGCGGTCGGCCACCGCTGCGCCAGTGTCATCGACAACTCCGCGCAAAAGCCCTGCCGCGTGATCCACCTGTGGCAACATGTCAGTTTGTGCCGCACGCCTGTGACGGCCCAGCGCACCCGCCCTGCGCCGGCCAAAGCGCGTGCGAGGTTGCACACGTCTTCTGCGGGAGGGGCGACCACGCACAGCAGCAGGCGTTCGGCGAGGTTCACATTGCGTGTTGCGACGGCCACGCGCAGCAGGGTGGCTTGCAGGCTGCTACGGCAGCGGTCAGCGAGCGAGCACGCGACACACAAGCACACGGCAGCGCACGCTACGGGCTCGCGCCGCCACAGAGACGTGCAAACGCCGATGTCCAGCAACGTTGACGCCGCCTGCTGGCTCACGGTGCCCGCGGCCTCAAAGCCCGTGCAGGGGAGCGTCGGCAGCCACTGCCGAACGCAGTCAACGGCGTCGGTCACGGACGAGACCACGACCGTGTCGACGAGCGCGCGGTGAACGCGAGCGATGTCCTGCTGGTCCGCGACAAGCGCGGCGAGCAGTGCCACGACGGGCGCGCCAAGGGCACCGGTCTCGTTTGCGTTGAGCCTGCGTGCGCTGTGTGTAAACTGCGGCGATGTGCAAGGGCACGGCCGCGCACCGATCCAGCATTGGCGCGTTCCGCGAAGGGTCGTGCTGCAGCAGCGCGCCGTCCCACTCGAGCAGTCGCTGCAGGACGCTGTCGTCCGCGAGAACGCTCGGGCCGAGCACCGTCGACGCGGGCCGCTCGGGAGGCGCCCCGGGTGCCGCTGACCATGCCGCTGCCTCAACGCGCCACTCGCGCAGGTGCAGGTGCAGGAAGCCCACCAGCTCGACGTCCATGCCGCCGCCACTGGCGTGCTCGGCTAGCGCTGCCATTGCGCGGTCGATCGCCGCCTCGACGTGTCCTCGCGCACGCGCGGCAAACGCGTCCAGCCACAAACCCTGCACGGCCGCGAACGTCTCCATCATCTGCGCCACGAACGATGGCTGCTGCTGGCGCGCGAGCCGCACTGTCGATGGCGGGGGAGTTGCAGGCGAAGACCGCGCGGCGGGTGCCGGGCGAGCCGGGCGCGGCTCGGGCCGCATCGGCCGTGCAGTACCGTCGTCCACGTCGTCGTCCAGCGGCTCGTCGGTTGCAGTCCGCACGGATGCCGAAGCACGCAGATGCGCCGACCAGCCGTCAAGCTCGTCCGCTGCACGAAGACGCGCGAGGCACCACGCTGGACACCCGCGCAGTCAGCTAACCGGCGTTCCCGCGTCACATTCGACCACGCACCCAAACGCTGGAAGACGCGCTGCAGCTCACGCAGGATCTTGCTGCACTCATTCTCCTTGGTCTGCTTGAAGTACTGCGCCATCAAATCGCGCACACGCTGTCGGGTGCGCGCCAGGGTCAGCCGGTGCAGCAGATCAGCTGCAAACGCACCAGCTCGCCGTGGAACACTACCAGGGCCTGTGCCTCGCTCACGCCCGCCTTGGCCGCTTGCCAGGCTGTGGCACACGAGCGCGGGCGCAAGTGAGCAGCGGCGCACAAGCAAACCGCTCACGCACCCGTCTGCAGCAGCGGCGGGCGCACGCGCACGAACCAATCCTCGCAAACCTTCTTGTTGGTGCGGAAGAACGTCACAGCGCCCTTGGGCACGGGCGGCACCAGACCAAAGCCCTCGTACGCGTTGTAGATCTGCGCGGCGCGGACTCGGCTGACGTCGCTCCCTCACGCTGACACCGCGCGTACCTGCTTCTCAAGCGCAAAGGCAAACTGCAGCAGGTTCATCGGTCGCATGAGGCTGCGGGCGCCAAACGGTGAGCAGCGACAAGTGCGGCATGGCGAATGCAAACCTGTCGGCTCCGTCGACGCGCGCGGGCCGGTCGTGCGCCTGCAGCGCGCGCTGGATGGCCTCAAACGTCTGAGCGCGCGAGTGCGTGGTGAGCGTGCGCATCAAGCGAGCTCGGCTACGACGCCGCACCTGCGCGGGGTTGCCGAGGAACGTGCGCAGACGCTGCGTGATGCACGCATGCGCGGCCTGGGCGAGCGCCCAATGCCTGACTGCGGTGCTCGACGTCGCGTCTGCGCGGCACAGGCCGCTGTGAGCACTGCCTGCACGGGTGCGCAGAGGACGCGCGCGCACCGCCCGGAAGCACGCCGCGCACGTCGCACAGGTCTGCGACGACCTCAAACAACTGCGACGGCGGCAGGCCCGTGATCGCGGCGTCGTCGTCGGCTGCGCGGGGTGTGAGCGTCCGCGACGGCGCGGTCGTGCAACGCACGCGGATCGACGGCTTTGGGCTCGTCCAGCAGCCACGACGTGAAGATCGCCTGGAAGTGCGCGGGCCGGAACAGCTCGTCCGGCACCAGCAGCGCCTCGCAGTGCTGTCAGAATGCGGGTGGCATGAGCGGCAGTGAATCACGCGGCAGTGCACGGCGCACCTCGAGGTCGGCAGCAGGATCCGGCGCCTGTACCAAGCGCGCATCGAGTGCCGCAAGCAGCGGTCCGGCGGGCACTGCAGCCAGCGCCTCCGCGGCCAGCCGGCGCACGTCAGGCTCCATGTCGTCGAGTCTGCGGGTGCGCGTCTGCCAGTCAGCGACTGCTCGTCTATCGCATCGCGCTCACCGTGGCACAACGGCAGCAAAGACGGACGCGGCAACGGGGCCGGACTGCACCACCTGCCGGCCAAGCACGACCGCGATAAGACCCAGTGCTTGTTGGCGCAGCGCCGGCTCCTCGCTCGCTGGCACCAGCGCGTGAGCAGTCGGCGCACGTGAGATGCAGCCCACGCACCCGTCAGACGCAGTGCCGTGCGCAGGACACTCTGCACGTGCGCCGGATCGGCCGCTGTGCCGGTCTTGACCACGCGCGATGCCAGCGTGAGGGCAGCGAGGGCGAGGTCGAGCGGCAGCGGGAGGTTTGCAAGCGTGGCTGCGTGCAAACGATCAGCAATGTCAGCGACTCTGTGAGCGCGCACCGTCGACGAGCAGCAGCGCCCACTCGGTTAGCCACACGCTCAGAGGTGCGAGCCTGCTTCGCAGTCAGCTGGCAGTTGCCACACGATGCCGACGCGCACCGCTCGCACGCCGCCGCAACGGTCACGACGAGGTCGCACAGTAGCTGCGGGAGCTGCTGGACGCACGCAATCGCCGCGGGCTGAGTGTCGCCGAGCAGTGCCAGGCGCAGCGCAAACGACGCCAGCTCCTGCACGGCAGCGACTGCACCGGCAGGATCTGCGCGTGGCTCTGTCAGCTCGTGCGCATCCGACGGGCGCGTGCGTGCGTGCCTGACATCGGCTGCAGCGCAGCAAGCCGGAGGACGCTGAGGTCCATGTGCACGTCGCGCAGTGTGCCAGGCAGCTGCACATCGCCGGTGTACGCGGCCACGAGCAGCGGTGTGCCCATCTGCAGTGGTGCCGGCTGCCTTGACCTGCACGCAGTGGCCGTCAGCACATGCGCGAGCACGGCCTGTTGCTCAGCACGCGCCTGAGCGGGTGTACGCCGTCGAGCTGCTGCACGGCAACAACGAGCGGAGCCGGCATGCGCTCATCGAGGCTGTGCGCAAGCTGGCCCGCGCTCGCAGCCACCTCAGCCGATAGGTGCGCGATGACCAGCTGCAGCACGGCATCCTGCGAGCTGGTCACGGTCCTGCGGTGCGCAAGGGCGTGAGGAAACGCCGTCGGGCGTGGCAGCCTTCGCGCGCACGCGAGATGATTGAGTACGCTGCGGACGAGGGTCAGTGACGTGCTGGACGCGCATCGACTGTGCTCGCGCGAGCGCATGCGCAGCAGCGCCGACGCCGGCACCAGCAGCGTGCGCGCCGTGCGAGCCGTGACCGCACGGCGGTGCATGCGCACGACCTGCCGCCGGTCAGCGCGCTGTTGAGTGCAGCGACCGCGCCCCGCACCGTCTCCAGTGCCTGCAGCCAGTCGGGCGTCTCCTCGGCCTGCGCGGTGAGGGTGTCGAGCACCGTGGCTGCTGCTGCTGCGTGGCACTGCGCGACGAGTGCGAGAGTGCGGTGCACTGCGACACGGGGTGGATCAACATCAGAGCACGGCGTTCGGCGCTCACGCACCAGCGCCGCGTGTAACGGGTCCATTAGGGCTGGGCAGCGGCGGCACAACGCGCGCGAGCGTGAGAAATCGCACGCAGACGGCGTCGAGGCCTTGCATCGTGTGTTCGCCCGCAACGCAGCCGAGGACGGCCACGAAGCACCTGCACGTGTGCCATTGAGCGTGTCTGCACCACTGGCAGCCAAGCGGGCGCACTCGAGCAGCGCCGCAGCCGCGCTCTCGCCCGATGCGGACGCGGCAGAGGCCAACGTCGCCGTCAGGTCGGTCAAAAACTGGTCCAGCAGCGACACGGTGAAGGCCGCGTCGGCGACCCAGAACGGGCGCCACTGCACAAAGGCGTCTGCGCGGCGACCCACGCGTCAGCTGACGCCTCGCGTCTCCGTGCGCAGCGCAGCGCACCGAGCATCGCGGGCCGGGCGGCTGCGGTCACGCCGCCGTCGAAGCATAGCCCGACGAGCAGGTCGACCGTGTTGTGGAACCACAGCCCGAAGACGTCCGGCATGTCGAGCGCGAGGCGCACGAGCACCGGCAAGATCACGTCCAGCAGCGGCGCGGCGTCGTGCGTCTCGAGTAGGCTGCTGACGTAGCCGAGCGCGTACTCGCCGACGCTCGCGAGCAGCGCGCTCGATGCGCCCGTGACGAACTGCGCGGGCCGGGGCGTAAGCGTACGCCCCGGCGGACATAGCAGCAGCACCCGCACAACCTCGTGCAGCGCGGCGAGGTACACGCGCGCCTCGTGCGGCATCGGGGCGTGCGCGTGCGTGAGCGCGTCTAGCCCGCCAAAGAGCCAGTTGAGCACGGGCGTGGCGTCGACGGCGGGCAGCGCGCCGACGCGCCCGATCGCCTGCGCGGCGACAACGGCGGCGGGGCCGGCGGGCGGTGCTGCTGCGACGTGCGCGAGCGCCGTGACGACGTCGAAGACGACCGCGGGCGCGGCGCCGCGCAGCGCCTCGACGATCTCGCGCGCGTCGGCGTCGGTGCCGATACGATGTGCGCGCTGCACGATCTGCTGCTGCTGCTGCTCATACTGCCGCTGCTGCTGCTGCTGCTGCTGCTGCTGGCGCGGCTGCCATCGGCGCTGCTGCTGCTGCTGCTGCTGCTGCTGCTGCTGCGATGCGCGTGTGCGGCTCGGCGCGCCCCCGCGGCGGTGCGGTCGTCGTGCAGCAGACGACGACGACGACGACGATGCGCCGCGCGTAGACATAGAATTGTACTCCGAAGCACACGCGGGATATGCTCACCTCAGACGAGCTGGACGACCTCGACGCCCCCGCGGCGCCCACGACGACGGCGGCGGCCGCCCGGTGCGTCTGGGGCGCGCTCGTGTGCGCGGATGTCGATGCGCGCTGACTATCGTGGGCGCGGCTGACCCCAGCGGCACCGGCGCCGCCGCGACCGTCGCGTACGCCGATGACGACGACGATGACGACGCGCTCGACCGCGAGCTCGGCATCAGCACGGCCCCGCGCGCGGCCGCGGTCGTCGCGCCACCGTCCGAGTCGATGGCGGTGCCGATGGGCGCCGACGACGCCGACGGCGACGATCAGCAGCAGCAGCAGGGCGTCGAGGACGTGGCGGCCGCGGCAGTGTCCGCCGCGTCGTCGTGGATCGGCGGGCTGTGGACAGCGGCGTCGTCGGCCGTGGCGTTCGTCTGCGTCGAGCGCTTCTGGTAGTTGATCACCGCGCCCCAGCCGTAGTCGACCTCGCCGTCGCGCACGCGCAC